>JAADVF010000118.1:0-52771 GCA_023334555.1 Elongisporangium undulatum
CGGTTTTCGTACCGGTAAAGTGTGATTCTCCCATAAACTCCCAGTCCTGGTAGAAACAAGAAATTACTCCCTTTTCAACCCGGGAGTTAGCTGCCAGACGAGACATCTGCAAAATCGAACTCCCAGTCGTTGCCAACCTTGGTCCTGTCTGCTGCCGGACCCAGCTCACTTTTTTGACAAGCAAGTGCGTTTGCGTTCTTGCCAAAAGGATCTTCCAGAGAGTGCTGGTGGAGCCATGGGAGTGTAGGTCGGGTAGCTTCAGTTCCTTCGACGGATCTGCCCGTTTTGTTTGGATCGGATTGGTGTACTCACCGGCGTTTAAAATGCCTGATCCAGCGCGTGGATTTAATCCGTCGATCGAGCCGTTAGCCATTCAAACGGTTGCTTCGTCTGAGGTTGCTGCATCCTTCAGTGCGTGCCAGCGCCTTTTGCAGCCATGCAACGTCGCATCTGACCAACTCATGCCGTTATTTCTGAGATCAAGCTGCACCCGACGCTCGGCGTTCCAATCGTCTGGATAACGCCCATCATTGCTATCAGCGCCTATAGTACCGTAAAACTCAGCCTTCCTGCATGAGCGCGTGCTCTCTCCTCTTCTTTAGCGTAAGCAACCTCGTGGATTTTAGCTGCTGGTGTTGCAACAGCCACATCAGTCGCGCTGTAATGGAGGCAGTTTGCGGGATAGGCTACGTCTCCATTGAGGCTGTCCAGCAGAGTAGCCTCAATGTAGAGACGTGTGATCAAGGAATCCATTCCCATTAGTGCTGTGTAATGTCAACGAACGCCTACAATGCATAGAGCATCGGCGAGTACTCCCGCTAGCAACAATGGCAAATAATCCAGCACGCTAAAACACTGTCATTTCGCTCGCTGAGGCCCCTCTGTCGTGATCGGATCCCCCGCGCTCCTCACCAATCCATCCTCGTGTACTGCACTCCGCTAGAAAAGGGGATGCGTCCACCACGCCAGACAGAGCGCGCTCCCCCTTCGCCATCGACGCGCCTGAGAAAAACGCGCAACACAGATCCACAGGGCAGGCAGCAAGCGCACGAGTGCACTGCCAAGCGTCTCAATGGCAGGCATCGGTCTCTTTCTTTCGAGCCCACGCAGCCGGCCACCCAGCAAGCAGGCGGTACAAGCAGTAATGAGCCATGCTGCCCAGCACATGCTTTCCGGCATTGTCAATCGTCTCCGTCCCAGTCAGTCCAGTGTTCAGCGTCAGCGGTGTGAACACCCACATCCACTCGGGCCGCGCCACAATCACCCTGGCGACCAGATGGCGTATCAGATCGCTCTCACTGGCCTCGCCTTTGCCGTATGCTCCAACGCAGGTTTCCTTCGCTCCGCATGGTTCCCTCTCTGGGGGGAGCGCACCAAAATGTGAGCACATTATCGCCTAACACAGGATCCTTGTCGTTCCGTCGAACCAGCTGGGCTGGTTCGGTTTTCTGTCCGCCAGCCTCGAAGAGGGGTCGGGGCCCGCGCCCCCTGTCGCCTGGCTGGAGCCGGCCGTCGGTTCGTCGCTCATTCCTGGAAAAGAACGGGCATCCGTGCAGAACGTCGCCATCTCCTTCGCGGCGGGCGGCTTCGGACGGCGGGCGGCGTCCCATTCTCTCTCTCTTCTCTCCCTCCCACGCCGGAGGCCTCGAGGAGCAGTGCAGCAACAGGCAGCAGCGACCGACGCATTAATAGCGTGCGTGTGGGGTTTCCGGGGTTTTCCGTAGCTCCCCAAGAGACGGCGCGCGACTCACAAGTCAGTCAGCAGCGCATCTCCGCCGGCATTGATCAACTTGCTGTGCTTGTCGCAGCGATTGGATTCATTCGTTCGACCGATTCTTCCTCGAGTAGAAGCGCGATCCTCCTCGCCCCAACCAATTTTCTAGCGCCGCCCGTCTCTCTCAAAGGGCGGAAGGAAGCTCCCCGCGAGCGAGCGCATCATCCGTATTAGCCGTCAGAACAAGATCGAAGTGACGTGATGACCAAGGGCCGAACGCGCCAGTCGAACTCGCTGCGTGGCCGTTCGCAGAGCGAGATGCCGCGGCTCATGGAGTTCGAGCGCGCGGTGCTGCATGAGCTGCAGAACGCCAACGGCCAGGAGGAGATGTTCCTCCGCTCCAGCTCAGGGCTCAGCGCACTGCTCAAAACGCTCGGGCACCAACAGGGACGCCCGTACTTCCGCTACGTGCTGCGCGATGTGTTTGGCGACAAGTCCGAACTGTATCAGCGGCCGACTACGCCCGCGCAGGTGCTGGTCTACGCCAAGAGCGTGCTTCAGCGATTAGCCAAGGCCATCCACTTTGCGCCGCTGGTGCTGCGCGCCAGCTGCCACTACGTGCTGTGCGAGTTCCGCAAGGCGTTCCCCGAGAGCAAGCAAGACACGACCATCGTCGTGGGCAGTCTGCTCTTCCTGCGGATCCTGTGTCCAGCACTCGTCAAGCCTGAGATGTTCGGCTTCCAGCCACACACGCCCATGTCGCTGCCGGCGGGCGTGCAGATCGCTAAGATCCTGCAACACACGCTGCGCGGCACACTGCTGAGCGAGCACGAGACCGACGCCGTGGACGCCAACCGGTTCATCAACACGTTTAAGCCCTTTGTGGCTAGCTTTGTCACACGCTTCCCGCAGATCCACTCGACACCGGCGCGGTGCCTCAATCGGCCGGTCGACGTGCCGTCGCTACCGCTGTGGGAGACCGAGAGCGCGCCCAGCACGCCCAACTCATCGACCTGGGACCTGGACGACGCGGACGTGGCCAACTCGTCCACGTCCTGGGACCGGTCACCCAGCAAGCTGCGGGGCGTGTCCATGACGACCGTGTCCATGACCTCGGACCCGGACTCGATGAAGCACAAGCGCAAGTTCTCGTTCCGGTTCTGGAACCGCGTGCCTGCGACTACCGTGTGAAGCCCCACGAAGAGAGTGGGGCGGGGGCAGTCCGCAATTTGTAGTTTTAGTCGCTCATCTTTTCGCATTATTTAACAAGGAACATCGGTTGGAAAGATCCCATCCATGGCGTCGTCGCTCATACTTCGAAGTATGACATTGGCCTTCATGGCACACATGATGATTTATAAATCCTCTCAGAAACGATAACCTGTGATTTATGATATTCCATTTTTGCAGTAAACCACATTGTAAGATCCTGTATAAATAGATATATCGTGAGAATGTATCTGGCGGCAGTTGCATTTTCAGCCCCACCAGGACCTCATGACGCAGTTCACATGTGCGGCAGCCGTGGGCGCCAGCCTCTTTGTAGGCTCCAGTGACGGTCGCATATCGTGCTACGACCTTTCGCAGACCGGACCCACCGGAGACAAGCCAGCAGCTGTGGATCTTTCCACGCAGCGTGCTCGCTGGACGCGCCAGGCCTCTGCAGAAGCCATCACCGTAAGCGCCAGGCAGCTGTCTCTCTCTCTCGCCTGCTGGTGTCCTAGACGCTAACGAGACTGCCGTGCCTACAGTGTGTCTGCGCTATTCAGGACTTGCGCGCGGCCGAGAAGCGCGTGCTGCTCGCGGTGGGCACAGCCAATGGCGCTCTCGTGTTCTACCGCGACGACCTGGTAACTGCTCTGTAGTATTGGGCTCGCCATTGGGATGCGCAGAACTGACTGCTCGCTGTGTGTACAGGAGATCCGCCGGCTGCAGCTTGAAGGCGCGGTCGTGAGCCTTGCGCACGCGCGCGAGGACGAGTTCCTGGCTGGCGATCTGCTGGGTTCGCTCTACGGCGTGAGTCCGTACGAGATCCTGTGGAAGGGCGAGGCGCTGCAGCCAGAGCAGACCCACACGAGCAGCCAGCCCGTGGATACCGAGGCGTTCTTTTACGCGTCCCGCGCGCAGTCATTCGGTACGAGTCTTTCAGTCTGTGTCCAGGCTATCAGTTGCAGCTGACGACACTCGGTTTTTCTATAGTGAATGCCATGACGGTCGTCAACGTGCTGGACATTGAGAAGACGCTGTCTCGCTATGCGGTCGTGAGCATGGGCCAGAAGCAGCTGCTGGTCACGCACAAGAGCAACGTGTTCGCTGTGATCCCCACGCAGGCGCCCATCACAACCATGAGCTCTGTGAGCTTCCGTTCGACTGAGAGTTCAAGCGACAGCAAGATGAACGCCGAGGCCGAAGATCTGATTCTCGCAGCTGGCGAAGAAGGGTGCGTGCCTATTTGATTATGCTGGTTATCTTCCCCCTCACTAATGGAATTTCTTCATACTCGCTGTCATAGCATTATCTACCGCGTCGTGAGCTCTCGCGATGCCAACGCGACCGACAAACCGCGACTCCAGTTTGCTCTCGAGAAGTGGGCCGAGGTACAGAGAGATAGCTACAGTAGAACCCATGCTCGTTATGTGCGGATGCTGACTATTGTTGTTCAGGTGCCGTTCCCCATCGCCAAGATCCTGCATTTGCCCAGCGCTGTCGCCACACGGGACGAGAGCGCGTGTCTGTGGGTCTGCGTGGGCGTTCTGGGCCAGACCGCGCTCTTCCGTGGGAAGCAACTCGATCAAAAGTGGGCGATCGACACGGCCTCTTCAATGGCTGTGGATCTCGCAATCGTCTTGCAAGAGAATCCCAAGCAGCAGTACATCGCGGTGGTCGCACCCGAGCGGATACGGTTAATCAGCGTCCAGGCTGCTGCCTAGATCGCCATAGCTGGAAGAGAATGAACTGATTTGGGGAGAGCGCAATCGTTGTTTTTCATTTCGTATCAGCTCCTGTCGCTGCTGCCGCGTGGGCGCGATAGAGAACAAGGTTCTTGCCGTGGAACGGCAGGAAGGTCTTCTGAATGGACGGGTCTTTGGCCATGAGATAGGCGACCAGATCATCGTACGAGACCACTTTGCCGCCATCCGGCAGCCGTCGGTCCGGGAAATCGTGGCCGAACACGCAGCACGGCACAATCGCGAACGGCTTGTTGAATTTAAGCGCCGTGTCCACGATCGAGTCCGTGGCTTCATCTGGGTGCATGCCCACGACGATGGACGCAGAGCGCAGGAGCTCCTCGTGCCCTTCGACCTCCAGAAACGTCGTGGTGTTGAACAGCGCGAGTTTCTACAGCAAACACCATCAGAGTGAGCTCCACAAATACTGAGATTACGCAGCAGGCCTGGCCTACCTGCGGCGCAAGCGGGCGGATGGCAGCCTCCTTGTCCTTCTTCTGCTTCTTGATGAACTTGTGCTGCTCTCTTGAGAGCTTCATGGGGCGCTGCAGGCGACGATAACATTAGCAATGTTTAAGGCCCCACGCATGCCAAGCCAGCACGCGCTCGTACCGGGTCGATGAGTGTGCACGGCACGCCGCGTTTGTTCCACAGCTCGAACGAGATGCCTCCGCGGCCGCCGGCCACATCGATCACGGAGCTGCCGGACATGAGGAACTCTCGCCCAAACGTCGAGACCAGCCAGTCCACGAAGATCTGCGCGCGCTGCTGTTTCCCCTGCTTGCCGTGCGCATCGTGCGGGTCGTCTTCCTGCGAGGCTCGGATGCGCTTGAGGTGCAGTCGTTCTTGCAACCACTTGGCACGCTCGACCTTGACATCAGCATCGCTGGCGTGCACGAACTCGCAGTGGTCGCCGTACTGGCAGGAGCGCGTGTTGATCCAGAACTTGCAATGCACGACCGGCTTATCGTCCTGCTCGTCCTGCTCGGCTGCTATACTACTATCACCAGGCGTCTGCTGATCAGCGCTTCTCTTCTTCTGCTGTTGTGTTCGGTCTTTGTGAACTGTGGGCACCGGCACAAAGGGCACACCTGGATGCAGCTCTTTCCATGGCGTGACGGTCGTGATGCTGCGCGCATGCAGCAGTAGGGACGTCTGGCCGGCGCTGGACGTCAATTTCTCCAGGACGCCGCGCACGTGGACGATGTCGCCCACGTGGGCTCCATAGCGGATGCTGTCCACCTGCTCCTCTGTCAGCACGCCCGCCACGATCTTCAGGATCACTTCCATGCGCTGCAAGGAGGGGCCTGGGGCCTCGGTCTGCACGTCAGCGGACTCTTGCAGGTCGTAGAATGAGCAGCGACGCCTGCGGATGAAGAGCCGTGGCGTTATCAGCTGACGATATGACCTCATTTACCAGCAATTCACTCACGAGATGCGGCGCATGTGCATCAACTGGCCTTGGACTACAACGTGGCGCTAGAGCGAGAGACACGATCAGAGGGCGGGAACCAGGGACATGATAGAGTCTGGTGTTACCTGCTTGAGCTCGTCCTCTGTCCATGGCGCGATCTCTTCCTCTAGAGCTCCGAAGCGCGACCAGATCGCGACGCTTGGCTGCTGGTCCGTCATATTCGCGTGACGTTTTTCGCTGGTGGCGTGCCTTTGAATCCATTTCTACCAATCATATTCATCTGTAAACGTATTTTAGCCAATGAAAATGAACTACTTGATGCATATCATCTCATGTGCGACAAGATCTAATGGGGCGTAAATTATGGTCTAATTGGCGAACTCGGACACTTGCTGCGCGTACCGACGCTTCTCGAAGCGCTCGTTCTTGACGCGCTTGGCCTTGTGGGCCCACGCCTTGTCCTCGCGGTCCTTACGCTTCTGCAGCGTGCCCTTCATGGCATTCCGGCCCGTTTCGCGCACCTTGGTGGACGCCGGCGGCTCGCGCAGGCCAAAGCTCTTGGCGATATGGCCGAAATGGAGCCCACGCACGTGGAAGATGCGGCGCGTGTCGGACGAGTGCGTGGCGTAACTGCGCACGAACGAGTGGAAGGCCTGGCAAGCCAGCTCGAAGAGATCCTTGTCGGCCAACAGCGTCTGCTCGAACAAAAACTGCAGGTCGCTCTGGATGACCTCGTGCAGCAGCTTCTTCTTGGAGTGCATGAACCCGCCGCCCTTGCCCACGCGCGTGATAGTCTTCTCCAGACTCAGCGCATTCAGCGTGAGGTTGTGCTGCTTGAGATGCTCCAGGTACTCGGACTCGGACGGCATGAGGAAGAGCAGACTCGAGCCCTGGTTGCCGCTTCGAGCCGTTCGGCCGACACGATGCACGTAGTCGCGCGTCTCTGTGGGCGGATCGTACTGCACGATCCACTGCACAGTCGGCAGATTGAGCCCTCGAGCGGCCACATCCGTACAGAACAGCACGCCACTAGTGGCGGCGCAGAACTGCTTGAAGGTCGTCATGCGCTCCTGCTGCGCGATATTGCCGTGTAGGCGGAAGAGCCCGCCCTGGTTGCCAAACAATGAGGCCGACAGCGCCGTGGACGAGCTGCCGTCGTCCCCTTCGTCCTTGGCCGCCTGCTTCTTTCCAGCAGGCCACGCGCATTTGCCAAAGAGAGCAAAATGGAAGTCCACAGCATCGCAGGTGGACAGGAAGACCACGATCTTGCACTTGCTGGTGTCGCGGTGTGTCAATTCAGCGCGCAGGAAGCACGAGAGCGCGCCGAGTCGCGCCTTAGCTGGCACGAGCATGAAATGCTGCATCAGCTGGTGCGGGGTCGAAAAGCTTTCGGATTTGGAGGATCCTGACGCCGGTTCATTGTTTGGAAGGCTAGTGTCCTTGTCGGCATCGATCAGCACAGGCTGCTTGAGACTCATCTTGGCCAGCTCCTGCACGCCGCTGTTGATCGTGGCCGAGACCAGGATGTTCTGACGCCGAGCCTTGTAGCTTGAGGCGTTCTTGTCGATGATGGACAGGATCTGCGTGATCTGCTTCTCAAAGCCCATATCCAGCAAGCGATCGGCTTCATCCAGCACCAGGAACATCAGCCGCGAGTAGTCAAAGCATTGGGTGTTCACGAGATGATCAGCCAGACGACCGGGCGTGGCAATCAGGATGGAAATACCCTTGCGAAGCCGGGCCTTCTCGGCTTTCTTCTTCTCTCCACCGACGACGGCGCCGGGCACCAGGAAGACAAACGGCTTGATCAGCTTCTCGGCGGTCTCGAGGATCTGCTGGCAGAGCTCACGCGTGGGCGCAAGAATCAGCGCCATGCAGCCGTCCTCTCGCTTCACTCGCGGTTCCAGCGACTGCAGCTTCTCTACGATCGGCAGCAGGTACGACAGCGTCTTACCGGAACCGGTCTCACTCTTCACCAGCACGTCCTTGCCGGCGAGCACAGCAGGCACACTGCGCACTTGCACGTTCGTGGGGCGTTCAAAGCCGAAACCACGGCTCGCGACGTCGTTCTGTAGCACTCGGACCAGCTTCTCGTTCAATTTGAGCGCCTCAAACGTCTGCGCAGCGAAGATCTTTTCACTGGAGGACGACTGAAGCGGCTTTTCCAGCACAGCGCTCGGGTCCATCACCGAACGCACGCGCGTGAACTCGTCCGCCTGGTAGTTTTCCTTGTTCGGGTTGCGGCGTGTGCCGAAGCTCTTGGCCGTGGCTGCTTCGGAGCTGTCTGTGGCTCCAGAAGCAGCCGCGCTTTCAGTCTTGACGACGTCCTCGCTGTCGCTGACATCGCCTGCGAGAGCTGCCGCCACAGCGAAATCCACAGAATCCATGGCATCGTCGTCAGCGGCAACCGCCGGCACGCCAAAGTCACCCACCTCGTCGTCGCTGTCGTCGTCTTCAAATCCTGGCACTGAGACTTGTTCCTTCTTCACCTGGACGACCTCGTTCTTCATCTGGACATCCACCTTCTTCGTCGAGGCTTCCTCCTGCTTGATAGGCACTTGTTGCTGCTTGGGGTTGGCGGCCGTGGGCTTAGTAGTCGGCAGGCGGGGCTTGGCACCACTGACAGCATTCGTCGGGCCGCCTTCTGTTTTGACCAGCGCCTTGCCGCCCTTGTTGGCCTTTTGCTTGGCTCGCTTGATGGTCTGCTTGGCGCGGAAGGAGTTCTTCTTCTTGCCGGGCTTCTTGGCGCCGCCGCCGCCGCCAGAGGCCGCGATATTCAGCGAAAAGCCGTCCATGGTGAGCTGCCTGATGCGCCTACCAACCAAAATGACAACACTTTGGCACCGCGGTTGATGAGCCAGCGTAGCTCTTCGTTCAAGACACCTTCGCGCAACATTCAATGAAGGTAAATATGGAGCGAACCCATAATTAGTATAGTTATCTGTGACGTGTGGGGGACACCCAGTCAATCCATGAGCACCTGGAGCAGCGTTTGCCGCTGTTCGAGCACTTCTGGGTCAGCGTTCTTGGCTTCTTCGTCCAGAACCTCGAAGAGCTCCTCGAAGCGGTCGAACTGGACCTTTGCTCGCTCCATTTCGTCGTTGTTGTACAGCGTAATGGCGTAATTCAAGTGGAACAAGTGGTCCCTGGCAAAGCAGCAGCAACAGACAATCAGTCAGCACAAGAGCGATCGTTGGAGTGTATCCTCTTACCGCTCCATCTCGATGGCCTTCTCGAACGCGCTGCAGGCGTTCTCAAAGTCGTCCAGCCGGCCAAGCGTGATCGCGAGGTACATGTACGAGCTGGGGAAGTCCGGCTTGAGATTGATCGCAGCGCTGAAGAAGTGGAATGCGCTGGCGTACTGACCCGTGTTCAGATGCACAAGACCAAGGTTGTACGATGTGATCCACTCGAACGGGTCCAGGTACAGCGCGCGCTTGAGGCAGGCCACGGACGCCACGAACCTCTGCTTGCCGAAGAAGCACATGCCCACGTTGTTCCAGAGCTGCGCCGAGTTGGGCGTCTGCACGGCCGCGACGCGGTACTTGACGAGCGCGACGTCCATGTCGCCGTGGTCCTGGATGATCGACCCAGCCGCGAGAATGGTCTTGGGGTTGCGGGGGTCGTGAGTGAGCGAGTTGCCCAAGTAGTCGAAGGCGCGGAAGTTCTCACCGATGCGCAAGTAGAGCAGACCGAGCGTGGTCAGGATCTCCGGGTTCTCGGGCGAGAACTCGAGCGCTTCCAAGTAGACGTTGATGGCGGACTTGAAGTCTTCCTGCAGCGTGTACACCTTGCCCAGTTGGAGGAACGTGGCGTCATGGCGGTTGATCGTGTTGGCTTGCTGGAACTTGGAGATCGCCTGGTCGTACTCCTTCAGGTACATGAAGCAGAGCCCGATGCTGTGATAGATCTCCCAGTCGTCCATGCGGCCCATGGCCAGGATCTCCTCATAGACCTCGATGGCCGCGTGGTGCTTGCCCAACAGATAGAGCGACCGGCCGACCTGCTTGAGGTTCTCCTTGTTGTCCGGATTCAGACACGTGGCGGCCTGGAACAGCTGCAGACTCTCCTGGATGCGTCCGGAATGGCGCAGGATCAGCGCCTTGACGTACAGCGGGTACTCGCTCAGGCCCTGGTGCCGCTTGAGCACCTCTTCGATCACGCGCAGGCAGTCCTTGAACTCGCCTCGCATGTACAGCTTGTGCAGATGCCAGTTGCGGGACGACGGGTCCTCGTCCGGGCCTCCGCGGCCCACGTGGCTGCGTGGAGACTTGAGCTGGTCGAGCGCATGGCCATTCGGCATCCTGATCGATGGATCATGCCGGACGCGAAACGACGCACAGAATGGATAACCGGTATACCGGTATCCCATCGAAGGTTTACGCCCTTTTCGTTCCATGGTCCGTCGGTTATCCGCCGGAGCAGCTGCAGCGAGTGGGTCTTATTCATTGGGAGGCGATGGGTGCGGATGACGGCAGCAGCGTCAAGACCATAGCGGCCAAGCGGCGGCTGGCCGTGCTGGAGCCCACGGGCGAGCTGTTCGTCAACGGCCTGGCCTGTGGCTACGACGACGAGTTCCCGACGAGCGCCGATGACCCGAACGCGCCGCTGGCCGAAGTCATGACGCCCGAGGAATTCGACCAGGCGATCGGCAAGATCAACGACGCGCTGCTGGACCACTGGCCCTGCATGCCCTGCACATCGTTCGCCTACGGCTGCTGTATCTGCACGCTCGGGCTGTCGTTCTATTGCGCGACGAGCCAGGTGCAGGAGGCCGAGCAGCGCGTGAACATGCAGATCCGGCGCGTGAACGAGCAGTCCAACTTCAAGGCCAAGCGCATCGAGTGGCGACTCGTGCGCGTGTGGTACAAGCGCAAGTCGTACATTGAGATCAGCGTAGCCGACGACGAGAACGGGAATAGCAGCATCAGCACCGCAGCAGCGCCAGCAGCTCTAGCGACAGACAGCGCTGCTGCGCCAGAGACCCTGAGCATGACCGAGCGCCTGGTGTAGAGTCTGCCTGGCTTTCTTAATTTAAAGAGATCATGCCTCACTACTCCGCCTTAGTCTAATACACGAACGAGGTCGACATCTTGCGCTGCAGCGACCCGAGGCGCGTTTTCCGTCGCTTGGACTCGCTCATGGGATCAAATAGTGAGCCGTTCGCGCCGCTGTTCGAAGTGGAGCGGATGGATGATCCGCGGCCAAAGGTGGAGACCATCGTGCCTCCTGCTGTGGAGGCATTCGCATTGACTCCGAACGCGACCTTGGGCAGTGGGATATCGTCGATCTCCGTGTCATCTCGCTCGTTGGCATGGCGACCTTTGTGAGGCTTGCGGCGCATCGACAGCAGCTCTTCTTGCGCCGAATTCAGCTGGCTGTAGATGCTCACGGGGCATTGCATCGTTGCCAGGAACTGGTGGAAGGCGCGCGAGTTCTTGAACGCGAAGAAGGCCTCGTCATCGAGCGAGTTCAGCAGCTCTTCCCGTGCATAGCGGAAGATGGTGGCGCCGACAGTCTCGGACGACAGCTCCTCTTCAATGGCCTCGACAGTGCGGAGCGACATGGGCACGGGGTTGGACGCGGTCGCTGCAATATACCGCATGTAGATCACCAGCGCTCGGTCGTGGATGCCGTCCTCCGTGAAGTCGGTCTCCCACTTGAAATCCTCCATCTGCTCGAAGAGAGAGACCTCGTTGTTGCGTCCGCGGCCGATGCAGTCGGCTGCCCAGAGCTTGTGCAGCTCGTAGTGGTGCATCACGTGCTCAATCCCGACCTTGTCGCGCAGACATCGTATGCAGAACTCCGAGTAGACTTCCGGGATGGACAGGAAGAACTCCTCAAAGGACTCGGGCGTGAGCTTGAGCGTGAGGCAATGGGTCGTCGCCTTCGCTGTGACCAGTGATGGTTTGCCCAGGATGATGGCTTCATGGCCGAAATAGCCGCCTGGGCGAACGGAAATGACCTCTTTCTCGTGGTTTTGCAGATCGTTGAGACCAATCGATGTGCTACTGTGTGCCACGGACTCATACGTCGTCTGCACTTCGCCCTTGAGCAAGATATAGAACGCCGAGCGGGTCTGCCCCTGGGTCAACAGGCTCGTGCCCACGGGATGCTCCAACAGCTCGCTCATGAAGCTTAATTCCTGGAGCTTCACAGGCGGAATGGCGCCCAGGAACGCGCAGCCGAGTTTCACGAGCGTATCCAGGAAATGCAGCCGTACGTGCTCCATCAGTACCACGGACGCCTCCGGCGCGATCTTGAAGAAGTTGCAGAACGCGGACCGCTCGATGTAGACCAGCAGCGAGTCCGAGAGCGCCGTGATGGTCGCGATGCGTGGGATCTTGAACAGCAGCGAGATCTCACCAAAGTACGACCCAGTGCCGATCCGCTTGAGCGACTGGATGTGCTTGTCGATAGCGTTCACGGGCGTCACAGCAGTTCGATTTGTGGGCGACGACGTGGACGGCACTTCAAGGACCTTGGCTGTGGCCTGTAGACTGCCGCGGATGCAGATAAAGAACCGGTCGCCGAGCTCTCCTTCCTGACACAGCACGTCGCCTCGACGCACCATCATGTAGGAGCACAGATGCGCGAGCATGAGCAGTTGCGCTTCTTCCACGCCCTCGAGGAACGGGATATCCATCAGGTAGTTGGTCACTTCCGACTCCACGATCGAGTTCATGAGGTGGCTCTTCTCAGCGCCAGTGAGCGTGCTGCCGGCCCGCGCTGGCCTCTTCCCGCCCGAGAAACGAGCCGTGTTCTTCATGTTCGGCTTGCGTGCAGCCATACGAGCCCGCATCAACGCGAACCGCTCGCGATGCAGCCGCAAGAGCGTGCAGCCCGTGGTGGCATCGGCCGTCACGCGGCTGATATCTAAGATGGCCGTGGCTTTCTTCTTGGATCCATGGTAATGACCTTCTCGTGACCCATGTGCCAGCAGCTGCTCGTACGCAGCGAACGAGACGTAGTCGCCGACTGTGCGCTGGCAGAGCAGCTCTGTGGCCTGCTTGGTGCGGGGCTCCGACCCTGCGACCACACAAGCGATATCCACCGAGCCTTCCGCCACAATGAAGAACTGGTTTGCCTGGGAGCTCTTAATGGGCGCGCCGCATGCGAACTTCAGGATCTGAAAGCAGTCGAGCATCTCCTTCGGCACGGCTTCATTCAGCAGATCCATGAGCGGGGTCTTGCGCAGCGTGTCGACAATGAGCTTCTGCGCAGACGCGCTCTGCGGCTGCGGTGCCACCATGTTCGACACCGCCGAGCCCATGCCGCTTGCTCACGCTGCTGCTGCCGATCGTGGTTCTTCCTCTTGCTGCCACGAGACAGTAGCACAAGCGTTCGCTCGCCCATTATATCATGCCAATCATGCGCATCAGGCAGGCTATCAATAGATGAGTACCCACCTCGCAATCTGGAACATCTTGTGGAACGATCCACAATTTGTCAGCAGACCGGTGGTCACCCATATGTGTAACAGCCCCATGCTCTCCCCAGCCAATGAGGACCCAAATGCCACCTGTTTTGGCCATTTCCACCAACCAAACGCGAGAGCGAACCGTCGTAGGTAATCGCTGGTGGGCACTTGAGCAGCTCATTAGGTGAGCGACCATGGAGGGCATCGTGGGCACCGGCAAGGGCCACCGCAAGTCCAAGGTCGGCGCCAAGGCCAATAAGCAGAAGCGCAAGGAGTTCGCCAAGCAGAAGGCCGACCAGCCGTCGCTGGCCGAGCAGCGCAAGAACCCCAAGGCCTTTGGTGTGGCCAAGGCCGGCAAGGCGCGCAAGACCATCCAGCGCAACTTGGACCGCGCGCATCGCAAGGAGTACGTGCCGCAGGACAACCGCGGCGAGGATGTGGCCCCGCCCATCTCGGTCGTGGTCATGGGCCCGCCCGGTAGCGGCAAGTCCACGGTCATCCGCTCGCTCGTGAAGCGGTACACGCGCCACAACATGGTCGAGGTCAAGGGCCCCGTGACCATCATCAGCGGCAAGGACCGCCGCATCACGTTCTTCGAGTGCCCGAACGACCTGAACGCTATGATCGATCTGGCCAAGATCGCTGACCTCGTGCTGTTGCTGGTGGACGCCAGCTTCGGCTTTGAGATGGAGACGTTCGAGTTCCTCAACATCCTGCAGACCGTCGGGTTCCCCAAGGTCATGGGCATCCTCACGCACCTGGACAAGTTCAAGAAGAACAAGAGCCTGCGCAAGACCAAGAAGCGCCTCAAGAATCGCTTCTGGACCGAGATCTACCAGGGCGCCAAGCTCTTCTACTTCTCAGGCATCTCGGCCAACAAGTACCCCAAGGGCGAGATCCACAACCTGTCGCTCTACATCCAACGCATGAAGTTCCGCCCGCTCACGTGGCGCAACTCGCACCCGTACATGCTGGCGGACCGCTTCGAGGACGTCACGCACCCGGACGAGATCCAGCGCAACCCGCTGGTGGACCGCAAGGTCACGTTCTACGGCTATCTGCGCGGCACGCATCTCAAGCCGGGCATGCTCATGCACATCGCCGGCGCGGGCGATTTCTACATGGACTCGATCACATCCATGCCGGACCCGTGCCCGCTGCCGTCGTCGACCAAGAACGGCGAGGTGAAGAAGAAGAAGCACCTGACCCAGAAGGACATCCTGCTGTACGCCCCCATGTCGGACGTGGGCAACATCATGTTTGACAAGGACGCCATGTACATCAACCTGAGCCAGCTGAACTACACCAACCCGGAGAACGAGAACCTGCTGCTGGAGGACGAAGAGAGCGGTCGCAATGGCCGCAATGGCGAGGGCAACTCGACGCGAATCGGTCTCGGCGGCGAGGGCGTGGAGATGGTGCAGAACCTGCAGGCCATCGACATTGGCCTGGATGAGCGTCTGCAGGGCGCTAGTCTGTCACTGTTCAAGAACACGGCGGCCATCCGTGCTGACGAAGTCGAAAGCGACAACGATGACGACGAAGACGAGGAGGAAAACGACGAGAACGACGAGGAAGACGACGATGATGACGATGACAGCGACGACGAGGGCGAGCCCAACGTGGGCAGCCCTCAGGAGGCGATCGTGCGTGACAGCAGTGGCCGAATGCGTCGCCGTGCTGTTTTTGCGGAGGAATCCGGCGAAACGAGTGAGCGCATCCCTGGTGGCGACTCGGACTCAGATGATGACGATGAGGAAGACTCTGAGGATGAAGACGAGGACGAGGAAGAAGCAGACGCCGTGGCCAGCGGAGAGAAATCGCAGCTGCGATGGAAGGAGAACATGGTCTCCCGTGCTGCCATGAACTTCCTAGAGCGTGAACGCGCCGATGTGAACCTCATGGAGTTGGTCTACGGCGAGCGTGAGAAGCTGCACATGAGCGAAGCGGATGTGGACAATGAGGCCAACAAGAATGACGATGACGACGACGGTGATGATTTCTTCCGTGTCAAGCGAAAGGGGAACGCCTCGTCCAAGTCCGGATCCGGTGACTCGTCTGGCTGGAACGCGCTGGATTGCTCTCGACTGCAGCTGGGCATCGACGATGTTAAGGACTGGGCCATGCCGGATTTGCTTCAGGGTATTCGCGACCGCTTTGTCACGGGCTCGTGGAAGCGCAAGGAGGAGGATGCCGAACAGGTCGACAGTGAGGCGGAAGACCCGCTGAACGATGACGCAGTCGACGGCGACTTTGAAGACCTGGAAACCGGTGAGAAGCACAACGTTGCTGCTGACAAGGAAGATGAGGACGAAGAGATGAAGCCTGAAGAGACGGACGAGCAGATGCGCGAGCGTATCCGTGCCAAGAAGTCGGCCAAGAAGAGCCTGAGCGACGACGAAGATGGTGACGAGGACGACGAAGAGGACCCAGAGATGACTGAGCTCATGAAGGAGGCCAAGCGTCTGCGTGAAGAGCAGGCGCAGCGCAACGCCGAGGAGTTCGGTGAAGAGGGCGAGGACATGCGTCTCCAGCTGGAAGGCTTCCGCAACGGTCTGTACGTGCGTATTGAGATCTCGAACGTGCCTGCGGAGTTCGTCCGCTTCTACGATCCCAAGCACCCGATCATTCTCGGCGGCCTGCCCAACGTGGAGCAGAGTCTGGGCCTCGTGCGCATGCGCTTCAAGAAGCACCGTTGGCATCGCAAGATCCTCAAGTCCAACGACCCGCTGGTGTTCTCCATCGGCTGGCGTCGATTCCAGAGTCTGCCGATCTACTCGATCGAGGACACGAACGACCGGCAGCGGTACCTCAAGTACACGCCCGAGCACATGCATTGTGGCGCTACGATCTATGGTCCACTGTGCCCGCCCAACACTGGCGTAATCGCGTTCCAGACGCTGTCCAACAATGCCGAGGGCTTCCGCATCAGCGCCACGGGCGTGGTGCTGGAGCTGGACCAGTCGTTCAACGTGGTCAAGAAGCTCAAGCTGATCGGTACGCCCAGCAAGATCCACAAGAACACGGCGTTCATCAAGGGCATGTTCAACACGGAGCTCGAGGTGGCCAAGTTCGAGGGTGCCAGCGTGCGCACGGTCAGTGGCATTCGCGGTCGCATCAAGAAGGCGCTGCGTGGCGAGAAGGGTGACTTCCGCGCCACGTTCGAGGACAAGATTCTCAAGAGCGACATCGTGTTCTGCCGCACGTGGGTGCCTGTGGAGCCCAAGACGCTGTACAACCCGGTGACGTCGCTGCTCACGAGCGGTAAGCACGCAACCAAGAAGAGCGCGCTGGGGCTCATGAAGACCACGTACGAGCTGCGCAAGGCCCATAAGCAGGCTGTGCCTGTGAACCCGGACTCGCTCTACAAGCCGATCGTGCGCAAGACCCGCGTGTTCAGCTCGCTCAAGGTGCCCAAGAAGCTGCAGGCCCAGCTGCCGTTCGCCAGCAAGCCCAAGATGGACAAGAAGAAGACGTCCGAGTCGTATTTAACCAAGCGCGCCGTGGTGCTCGAGCCCGAGGAAAAGAAGAAGTACGCGTTCATGCAGCAGGTCAACACGGTGCGTCGCGACCGCGAGACCACGCGCAAGCGCCGCCAGAGCGAGCGCAGCGCGGCCAACCTGAAGCGCAAGGAGCGCGAGGACAGCCAGTTCGCCGGCGTGCACAAGGAGGCGAAGAAGGCCAAGTTCCGCGCCGAGGGCAAGGAGGCCAAGCTGCGTGCCATGAAGGCGGCTAACGGTCGTTAGATCGACGTTTCCATAGGAGATGGTGGTAGACAGATCGGACCAACAAATTTAGACAGACAACAGCGAAAGCTTTTTCAATGTGAGAACGTGTACTCATACATGTCAAGCTATGGCTCATGAACCCCGTGTTTGATCGCATTTTCCAGCCTTCAGGATCGGCGCAGCAGCACCAGGATCCCTAGTGTGAATTGGACATGCATACAGGAGAAATCCCAAGTGACCAGCAATGATCGACGCCCTTGGTGGAGCCTAGTTGAGCCTTGCCAGCCTCTGCTTCAGCTCGGATCTGATTGGCTGAAAAGAAATGTACCCATTCTCCATCCGGAATGAGGCTCAAACAACACAGACCGCGCCAAGCCAACCTGATGCCCAGCCAACCATCGTGGCAATGAAGTAAAGACGAGAGCATTTCGGATGTGCGTTTGCTTAGGTGAATCTGATCACAAATATAGACCGGATAGCCGCATGCTCACTCTTGAATTTGGAGTCTATTTGGAGATTCATTATCGCTCCTCCAGGAGAAATCGGCTGTCTGCTCTGGTATTGGCAGCAGCAGCATGTGCTCCTGGGGCTCTAACAACAAGATCGAGAAGTTCTACAAGGGCGCACAGGCAGATACCCCGTGGAACAAGGCTCGTCGTACTACTGCTGGGTCTTTGGCTTGCTCCAATAATTGATTGACGTGCGTTTGCATAATGACAGGACTTGCTGTGGCGCTACCATGTCACGAAGGAGCACAAGCAGGACAAGGTGAACGCCGGCGAGTACCTGCCCACGGACGGCGCAGTCAAACTGCGCCGCGAGCGCATGAAAATGGGTATCGCAGGCACGTTGATCCCAGACATGACGCCGAGACAGAACCATTTGAATACCGAGCGCGCCATGCTGCGAAGCTCCAGCAGCCAGAGACTGATGATGAATTCAGCAGCCGACATGGACGCGAGAGGGACAAGCAGCCAAGGCGGTAGGCCCATTGATCGTCTAGACGCACTCACTCACTCACTCACTCGGTCTCTTACCTTACGCTGTTGGCTGTAGGTCAGCCATTCAAGAGCTCGATCTCGTCTTCCAAAGCAGGAGGGAGTATCCGGAGTGGCGCCAGCAACAGTGCGCTGTCCTCAAGCTCGTCCATGCGGTCTATCCGCTTGCAGGACGTGCAGGAGATCTTGGAGTGCCAGTCCCGATTGCTGAAGGAGAAGACGGAGGACGAGATGAACTCCATCCGCCATGCGCTGCAGGAAGAATCGCGAAAGCGGCAGGAGGCCGAGCAGAAGATCCAGTTCCTGTGCGAGAAGCTGGGGATCGAAGGCTAAAATCAAATCCAAAACACACAAATGTCTATTCCATTGCCCCAAAGCCTCGCGCTCTCTCAGTGTCTCTGTGACAGACTATAATGAATGTTGCAGCAATTTGGCACTGCGGTTCTTGTTACTCGACGCCGTCCGTCTCGCGGAATCGCTTGAGAATGCCCATGAAGAACGCCTTTCGGTTCATCACGCGGTCCGACACGCAGCGGTTGAACTCCTCGAGCGACACCTTGGCGGTCTCGTAGTCGAACCACGACAGGAAGTCCAGCATGCGGTCGTCCACGTCCTCCTGCGTGAGTTTGCAGGCCGGATTGTCCACATGCTTCTGGACTAGCGCCTTGGTCTTCTCGATCTGCACGTTGCTCTGCTTCTTGCGCAGCAGATCGATCTTCGTGCGGCGTTGCTCGGACTTGTTGCCGCCGCCACTGGCCGTGAGCTCGACGTTGATACGACGGCCGTTGAACAGCGTGTGGTGGCGCGACAGCGCAGCACCAAGCGCCTTGCTGTCCTTGACCTCGATGAATGCCGTGCCCTTGAATTTGTTGGTCTTCTTGTCGGTCATCATGCGTACTTCGATGTCGCCCGACTCGCGGAAGTGCTTCTTGATGGTCTCGCGCGTGGCCGAGTACGGCAGCTGACCCACAAACAGCGTGAGATGGATGCTCTTCACCTTCTTCTTGGGCTGGCCGTTCTCGTCCACTTCATCGTTCTTGCCGGCCTTGAGCTTGCGCTTCTTGCCACTATTGGCCTTCTTGGCGGCGTCCTTGTCCGTTCCGTCAGCCGTTCGGGTCGCTTTGCGCTGCAGCAGTCGGCGCTGCTTGGCGTTCAACCCGGACGCGTCCACAGCATCGCTCGCGTTTTCAGTTGGCTCAAGCTTAGCTGGCGCCTCGGCAGCAGCTTGGCGCTGCAATTTGCGTCGCTCCTTTGCGTTCAATGCCGATGCGTCCGCAGCACTCTCGGTCTTTGGCTCCTTCTTCACGACCGGATTCTTCTTAGGCTCGACAGGCGTGGCCTTTTCAGCCTTAACGACCGGCTCTTCCTTCACGGGCACAGCAGCGGCCGCGTCCTCCTGTTGCTGCTGCTGCAGACGCAGCAGCTTGCGTCGCTCCTTGGCGTTCATGGGCGCAGCAGACATCCTTTCCTCCACTGCAATTGATTGAGCCTTGGCTGGATGAAACGAATTGGTTGGACCGGTCGATTGGGCAGCTCATTTCTAAAACACGGTGCGATTTTGTCCGTATGCAGGAAATAGGGTGCATATTCCTCCTGATGCTACGATTGAACTGTTTTGTAAATTTGATTGATCCACAGCGGACCAATTTGCAAAAAAAATACATCAAGTACTGTACTATACATACTGGTACCATGTACCATAATGATCAAGTTGCCTTTTACTGCGTGATGCTTAATAGAGGACCGTAGTCGTCGTGGGCTGCAGAAGCTTTCGACCCTGCGAACCAGTTGACGTCTGGAGGACCGACCTTCAGACATGCAGTTGAGCATGCGACACCATTGCCGAACGAATACACAAATTTTGAAGCGTCTAGTTGACGAATTAAGCTGAAAACTGCCGACCTCCGTCATCAGCAGAGAGCGAAGATTGCGCGTGAGTCCCTCTGGCTGGTCATGACCATCAACATTCCGGAATCATATGGAGCATTTATCAATGGTACAGTAGCTAGCACAGCTCTGATTGCGCCCAGTCTGTTTACTGGCGTATCTTTCGAAGCGGAACAGAGCCGCTCTGTCGCCCCAATCGGATGGAGCAGAGCTGGATTCGCCGTTCTGAATACCTGTAAACGATCCGGCATTTCACTATGAGAGACATGAAGGAGGAATATGCAAGCACCTTGATACTGCACAGCAAGCGATCTGCATCGGACTGTCACAGCCCAGTGCATGTGTGTTTGTGTGTACTGATGATATCCAGTTCACGCTAGCCACTGGGGCATAATACAGTATCACGCTGCTCCGTGCTTAGTGGTGGTTGTTTCGCCAATCACAACTCGACACAACCAAGTCTTTCCTTGGATGCGCATTACGCACGCTCTGTTCCTTCCACTCTTGCTTCCTCAGCGCTTTGACTGCGGCCATGCCACTCTGGTCAGCGGATGGATTCTACTCCACAGCCGACGATGTGGCGCTCGCCTGCTCCGACGAGGCGCACGTGCCAGTCAGTCAACCGGAGTCGCAAGGCCCTCAAGTTTCTTTTGAGTCGCGGTATTCGCTTTCGCAGGGAGCTGTGACGTGCAAACCTGAGAAGCGTGATGGTTTATTGCGTTACAGAGGGATTCACCTGAAGCCATCACCTCGCTGGCTTTAGCGGAGACTGCTACAGTACAGGCCCACTGTGGGTGTGAGCTTCCTACTGTGCTTACATTGGTGCCGTGACTGGCCCTTTACCGTCTCCGCCATAATCGCTTATCGAGACTGATTACACCCCCGGCGGACATTCCACAGCGGAGCGGAGAGGGAGCCGGCGGAGGGGTGGGAGAGGGGACGGTTGTGTTCCGAACCGTGCAACGCCCAGTTGTGCTGACCGTTTTACCGGTATTCCAGAGTGGTATGTGGGAACTGAATCCCTCGTTTGGCACGCAAAGGTGTCCCTCATTTCCCCCTCCCTTCCCCTTGCCTCCTCCTTCGTTGAGTCAGTTCTGCGGGCCGCCCATAGTCGATTGGGCGATTCTTCTTTGCGCGCCAGACAGAGAGCGAGTCCAGCAGCCCACCTCCGCTCCGCTCCCCTCCTCTCCTCTCCCCGGCCTCCTCTGCGGGTTGAAGACGGAGAACGCAACTGAAGGCGCGCCTGCAGCATCATGCCCAAGTACGATGACGACGATGACGACCTGTTCGCGGCGCTCCAGAGCATGGAGCCGTGCGGCAATTGCGGCGCCGAGGGCGCCAAAATTCCCTGCATGAGCGGCTGCGGCGAGGTCTTCTACTGCTCGCGGGTACGTCCGCGCTGATATCGACTGACTACGAGCAGCGGCAACGCCAAAGGGAAACATGGGCGCTCACCGAAATTGCCTGGCTGTCTGTGTAGGAATGCAACATGCACCACGCCTCGGCGCATCGCCTGCGGTGCCGCAACCTGCGCTGCTCCAAGTTCAACGACTCGGACTGTACGTGGGCGCTCGCGGCTCCCCCGCTCTGTCTGCTGGAGAGAAAGAGAGAGAAAGCTCACGCGCGTGTGTTGCTGTTGTAGCGGACGAATCCGACGACTCGGACGACTCGGACGAGTACGAGGAGTTCACGGACGACTCGGACGCCGAGTACGAGACCGACAGCGGCGACGACGACGACGAAGAGGAGGAAGAGGACGAGAAGACCAAGAAGGCCGCCAAGAAGAAAGGCAAGGGCGGCAAGAAGAGCCGCAGCAAGCGGGCAGACAGCAACCGCTCGGGCGGTGATGGACCTCCGGTATGTTTTAGTCGCACTGCCTTGCCCCTTTTCCAGCCGTTGTGACTCATTCCTCTCGGTTGTCTGCAGCGCAAGGTGAGTCTGGACTCGGAGACCGAGAAGCGCATCGAGGAGAAGATCCTCCGGCGCCTGAAGAAGCAGGAGGAAAGCCGCATCGCCACGGCCATTGAGCAGCGCATGCGCGAGGAAAAGGCCAACTGGCGCGACGACGAGATGAACCGCATCATCCAGGAGATGCGTGAGCGGTTCCAGAACGAGCTGACCAACTCGGCGTTCATGGCCGAGATGGCCAAGAAGGGCGTGAACGGCGAGGGCCAGTCCGAGATCGCCATGCAGATGTTCCAACAGTCGCTGCTGGCCAGCTCGCTGTACAACGGCGGCGGCAACCCACAGGCCGAAGACAAGAGCGGGGCTGCAGGCGGTGCAGCTGGTATGGTCGTGGCGGCTGATGGCACGCGCTCGCGCAGCGCCTCGAAGGAATCGTCCTGGAACAATGCCTGCGTGACGTTCGAAGCGCTGCGCGTGGTCGTGTGGAAGCACAGCTTCCTGCCTCGGGTCAAGCTGGTCAAGAACGACAGTACAGGCGTCTACAACACGATCACCGAAGTGGATGCCGATGAGTCGTTCGCGCATATCATGGCCGGCGACGTTTTGACGTCGGTGAATGGTCGCCCCATTGACGAGTCGGTGCAGAGCGAGGAAGATCTGAACGACATCTTCGCAGCCTTCGCGTCGCCCTTGGTGTTCAAGTTTGACGCAGCCGACCCGGAGAACGGCCGCGTGCACGACTACACGGTCACCTGGTCCAACGGCCCGCTGGGCGTGACGCTCAAGGACGATTGCGCCAACCAGAAGGTGCCGATCGTGAACCGTCTGACCAAGAAGGCCGGCTCTGTGGCCGTGAAGCAGAACATCGCGATCGGTGATGTGCTGGTGGCCATCAACAACATTGATACCATCCAGCTGGGCTGCTCGCTGTCCATGTCAATCCTGAAGAAGGTGCAGCTGCCGGCCAAACTGCGCTTCCGAGGTGTTGGTGGACCGGCTCCTGGCTCGGCCGCTGCCGCCAAGGAAGACGAAGCTGATCAGCCGCATGTGGTGCCGACGCTCAAGTCGGACAACGTCGACCTCACCATGAGTATGACGCGACCCAGCACATACGTCGTTACCTGGGCTGAAGGCCCATTGGGTTTGACCATCATTCCAGGCCTGAACGACAACGATCTACCCGTGATCAAGAAGGTCACAGGTACAGGCACCTCGCCAGGTATCGAAAAGGCCCAGATTGGCGACTATCTGGAAAGCATGAACGACGTTTCGACAAGCGGCATGCATTTCGAGAAGGTAGTGTCCTACCTCAAGTCCACTCCGAAGCCGGTCGTGCTCCGGTTCTTCTCATCAATGCCGGACGAAGCCAGCAAAAGCATCCGTGGTATGGCTCCTGCGGCTGCCGCGGCTTCGGTTTCAAATGGAGCTGCAAAGGAAGTCACTGTGCAGCGCAGAATGCCGTCGCAAGAACAAGTGGTGCCCCCACCCGCTCCATCGCCAGCGCGTTCACCTCCTGTGGAAGCAAGTGTGGCTCGTGCTATGCCTGCCCCCGCGCCTGCACCTGCTTATGTGCCGGCTCCTGTCCCGGTTCCTGTTCCCGCTCCCCAGCAGGATATGTATCAGATTGTTTGGGGCAGCGGTCCTTTGGGCCTTACGATCGATGCCATTCCCAACGGTGTTGGCGTGTATATCAAGCGTATCTCCTCCATGGGTGCTGCTGCTCAGCTCTCGGAAGACAGTATTGGAGACACGCTGATTTACATCAACGATATGGACGTCACTCGTCTGGTGTTCCACGACGTGGTAGCGCATTTGAAGAACGTGCCTCGACCTGTGACTCTTCACTTCCGACGAACGGACCGATCTGGCGCGTCCTCGTTCATGTCCAACTCCTCGTCCAACTCGTCGATGTCTGGAGCGCAGTACTTGCACTCGCACTCTTCCTCCTCTTCTCACCGATTGTCCGATGTCCCGGCGCGTGGCCGGAAACCTTCGATTCGCGATGAAAACCACTCGGGAGTGCAGTATTACAACGTGGTGTGGCAGGAGGGAGCGTCCCTCGGACTGTCGCTTCGTGCAGCCGATGCCACCTGTGAATACCCATACATCACTCGTGTCACTGGTGCTGGAAGTGCTGCGCATCTGCCTGACACCGTGATCAATGATCCATTGATTTCGGTGGACGGTCGCAGTGTCCACAAGCGCGACAAGACGTTTGACGAAGTCATGGGTATGCTCAAGACGATGCAGAAGCCCATCACGCTGAAATTCCAGGCGCTTGGGATGAACCAAATGCCGCGTGCGGGCTCAACCGCAAACATCCACGCTCTGGTTGATAACCACGCCCCGATGCACGCTGCGCCGCCACAGAGCCGTCCGGACCCTCCTCAAGCCCCCTCATGGCGTGGCGGGGCCTCCAGCAGCAAGCTGTACCAGTCGTCTTCTAGCAGCCGAGGAGAAAACTTCCAGCCATCACAATCCTATCAGGGACCACCGACGCAGCCAGATCCCCGGTCAGGTCCTGGCGGTGCTGCTCTCCAGCACCAACAAAGTAGTCTTAGTAAAAGTTATGCGGGGCCGAACCAGCAGCATGATGCTGTTGCCAACGAGCAGAAGTTCAGCAGCATCCAGGCGCCGTTCCTTGTGCAGAACAAGCTTTCCACCGGCCGTCGCCAGAAAATGCTGAAGGGCCTCAAGAAATAACTCCCCCCAGTCTGTCACACGCGTACGAAACCACACAAGCATCATCTGCAGCAAATAAATGGCATTGGTTCTTAACTGGCGAGTGCGTTCCAAGATCGTTTGATATGGCTCTGTGGTGTGTGTGTGTGCGAGCAGTTCATGAAGGCGTTGGCAGCGAAGGGAAAAAGAGGCTCCAGCGTGAATCAAACAGACTCGGAACGGTACTGAGAAATCGAATGCAAGCAGTTAGTTCAGCGGGAAGATACATCCCAAACGCCCACAATGACTGATACTCACCCATAGCGTTTCCGTAGCTGGGCTTTCAGCTCGGAAGTAAACTGCTCCAGTGCTGCTGTCTGCGAGTCGAATTCGCTTCCCAATCGGTCGTGATCCTGGTATGTGTGGATCGTTGCATTAAGGACCTGCACGTATCGCTGGACTGATGAGGCTAATACGAACCTGCTGAAGGCTTGCGCAGTCGTTCTGGCTCTGCAGAAGCTGATCTTGGAGATTGTTGTTTTGTTCTGTGAGCTGATCAAGTCGTTCCAACAAAGAGGCCTACCAGTCAACACACGCAATGGCACGTGAGGCATGCAGGTAGCACTATGACACGAGGGGCTTTCACACCTTTTCGTACTCCTGCTGTGTGACTTTGGACTCCAAGAATCCAATTTTGGTCTCGAGATACTTAGTGCGATTTGAGTTGATGGCATCAGTCAGTTCGAGCTCTCCATTCATCAGCCGCTTCTCGTATCCAATGAAGATCTTCTCCAGCTGCCGGACTCTCTGCGTGCCAACGGCCATGAGCGCATGCGACTCGATGCTGGCGGTGGTCGATCTAAGCGAACTGCAGTCCTCAAACGTCGTGGACGCTTGCTGCAGATCCTTCATCGTTTGTTCTTCAGCAGACCCCCGAGCGATCGCTGCGACCTCGGCTAGGGTTTTCCCGAGCTGCAGGTGCTCGTCCTTGAGGCAGATTGACGTCATGGCCTCCAGCAACTCCAGAAACAGCTTTTGCAGATCCACATACTTGGTCTGGTACGCTTCCAGCTCCGTGAAGGCGTGCAGCTGGACGGAGTCCGATTTGGCCTTGGCGCTCTCAAGCTGACGCACTTGCTCTTCACGATGGTGCAGGTTCTGGTTCATGCCCAGCAAGTGGTCCAGCACCTGCGATTTCTTCAGCAGACGGAAGTATGTGTCCATGTTCATCTGTCGCTGCGGCTGCGGCGATGCCACTGGCGTTCTTGGCGATCGAACGCTCGAAAGTGGGCTGGAGGCTGTTGTTGGCGACGCCGACGCCCGATGCTTCACGGGGGACTTAGAGCGCAGCACAGGCGATGCTGCGCGTCCAATGCAGTTGAGTCGGCTGCATCCAGGCGCCGGAGTTGACGACAAGGAGCTAGTGGCACGAGCGTGTGTGGCTTGAAATGGCGATTGCTTCGATGGCGAAAACGCAGGAGACGGAGGCGGAATGAGCACGGTGAGGTCATGATACGAGAACGACTTGGCCATCTTCCCAGTGCAAAGTCAACAAATGAGATGGCCAAAGTGATATACCAAAATGCTAAAAATATGTTCTGCTGGGTCTATGGAAAGGGGCTACTTGAGCTTCAGCTGCTTCTGCTTCTTGGTCGGAGTCTCTTTCTTCTCCTTGCTAGCACTCGCTCGCTTGGTCTTCGTCTTCGCCTCTTCTGCTGGCGTGGCCTTGACAAATTGGTCCATGGCGGACTGCAGCGGCAGCGCACTGGGGAGCCCCATCTCCTTGATCAGCCTGTGCACTTTGGTCACGTAGGCCTCCATGTTGAACTTGCGCTTGAGTCCGGACTCGTTCATGTAGCGCACTTTGCCAAAGATCGGCCGCTCTTTCCAGCCCTGGTCGTGCTTCCCAAAGGTCCACGCGATGCCCGTGTACGAGTTCGGATCCGGCGCGTCCAGCGCGTACTTGTTCAAATACAGCGCGGTCGAGAACCCGCTCTGGGGCGTCTTGGTCCACTCGAGGATCTTCTTACCCCAGTACATGCGCATGTAGCCGTGCATGTTGCCCGTGGCCACGAGCTCCATCTGCGCTGCGTTCCAGTACCGGTCCTTGGTGCGCGCGGCCTCGAGATCCTCCGTCGAGTACACGTGCTCGCGCTTGTCCTTGGCGTGGATCTTGAGCGTCGTGAATGCGTACTCCGGCAGACAGCCCATCGAATCGTACTCGTCGTTGTAGACGATCAGGTTGATGGACAGCTCGCGACGCACGATGAGCTCTTCCAGGAACGAGTCCTTGGCGGCCTTGTCCTTGCTGGCCGGTGTGAGCTTGTGCACCTGCAGCGCGATCCACGCGGCGCTCACATGGCCAAAGCGCAGGTACAGACTCAGCAGACTCGTGGCGTTCTTACTGGGCTCGTTCCGGTCCGTCGCGTAGACCGATAGCTTGTCGCTTAAGAAGGTCGTGGTCATCTTCATGGCCTGGGTCTCGCCGCCTTCGAACAGCGAGCCCACAGCATGCACCTCTCGGTCCAGGTCTAGCTTGGCCAGCACCTGGTCCAATGGCTTGGTGAGGTCCAACGCCGTGAGAGAATCGTCCGGCTCGCCATTGACCTTCTTGGTCTGGCACACGGCCGGCACTTCCTGCTGCTGCAGCTGCACAAGGAACTGCGGCAGCGCACGCGTGATCTTGGGCCTGATCGTGCGTGCAGCGTACTCCTCTTTGGGGCTGGCGCTGGCGACCGGAACGACCAGATCGCCCTCGATCTGCACCAGCGGCCAGTCGCTCTGGTCAGCCTGGCATTGCTCCACGCATTCGTCCAGCGCCTGCTTCCAGTCGCGCAAATACGGGCGATCAGTCACCACGAGCGCAGCGTGGCGAGCGCACTGAGTCAGCATGGCCGAGCGCGTTGCATCCGGCTTCTGCTTGTACACGTGGAAGCACAGTCCACGTTCGTGCAGCGCATGGCGCACGTCCGCCAGTCCCTGCAGCGCAAACAGCGCGTGTCGCTCGGTCGCGAACGCCACTGCGTTGGGGTCTGCGTGGTCCTCAGGCACAACCGACCGGTCTCCAAAGAAGTACACGACGCGCAACGGCAGGGACAGGCTTTGCGCCGCGGCGATTGCGTACTCGAGCGAGTAGTTGAACCGCGAGCGGACCGATGTCTGCATCCAGTAGAGCACGTGCTGCGGCTGCTGCTTGGCCTTGTCGACCACGGAAGCTTCCTTCACGGCCCCGGCCTTGCGCAGACCGTCGTAGAGCCATTGCACGCGCTCGGTGTGCAGGCCACGCGGCAGCTCTAGCGCCTCGAGGGCGCGACGCAGCGTCATGAGGTCTTGAGGTCCAGAGCTCGAATGGTGAATTCGATCCTGTTCCGAAGAGCTACGGAGCATAGAAAGGTCGGTCATGTTTTGTCATAACGGACAGATCGTAAATTTAGAAGTCATTTTGGGAATGAATGCGAGAAATGGCGCCGGTGTGGTTGTACTGTCGAGTGAATGAATGGTCGCGCTCAGATTGATTGATTGTTGTTTCTCGGATTACCATGTAGTACATATATAATGCGTGCACGTCTACGTGAGGCCTGCTTCGCTCCTTTCTGGTTCCTGCTTAAAGATGAAGATGATAAATGGAGAGAGAGCGACCGACGAGCTGCTCCTGTCTATCGGGCCATGTCCTGCAACTGGCGGCCAATGAGATACCGCTCATTGCGGATGGACTCACTGACGTTCGAGAGCCAATGCGAGACGTGGCTGTGGGACTGGAGTAGCATGACTGCGCCGCCAATACTGATACAGGAGATTGCAAATGACAGCGTCTCGAGATTGGACGAATTGCTCCAGGAGCTAAAGGCGAGCATCACCAGCGTCGACAGCAGCGTGGGCGCCACGATCATGAGCACCAAGAAGAACACAACAGGTCGTAGCACTTGAGTCTGGAAAAACTCCAGGTCAAAGCAGCGCTCATGAAGATTGTCGGTCCCGAGGCGAATATCGTCATCATCGTGAACCATTATGTTGAACATGACCTGTTGGAATGAAGTGCGGATGCAGGCAACAAATCCATCGAGTTCGGCAGGTCGGTCACCCACAGCAACACCATCGTTGCCGTTGGCGTGTTCCGCATGGTGTTCGTGGTGGTGGAAATCAAAGTCGTCGTCTTCGTCTTCATCGTCATCTTCCTCCTCATCCGGGTCGAAATGGTCCATGCCGTCATCTTCAACACCAACGTCGTTGTTGTTATCTTGCTGGCGGCGGCGACGACGGCGGCGGCGGTTCGCACGCGTTCGAAAGCAGCAGACGACCCACATGAATAGATTAAACAGCAGATAGCCCATCCAGAATCGCTCCGACCATGAGCTGTTCGCACTAGGGACGCACGCAGACACGAGATAGCCAACAAGGAATGGGCAAACAATCGCCCATCCGATCACGCTTGTCATCGCGTTCACAGGAGACATGTTGCGCACGCAGTATCCACGCTGAACCAGCGACGACTCAATTTTTTCTTCCGCACGAGTCAGCACCATTAATGCATTCATACCATTCATGATGTACCACATGACTTGAACACCAGCAGCCATCACCATCGGATCATGCACGATCCCGGTCACTCGCATAAACGGACCCATGCACTGTCGTCCCACAAAAAGCGTGCCGAACAGTCCCCCAATGAGAACCAGCACACACAGAACCCAAAAGAAGAGTCCCAGGCCAGCAAGACGAAGCGAAAGGTGCGACGGTGTCTTACGAGGCAACAGCTCATACTCCGTGGGCTGTACGTCATCAAGACCTTCTTCGGGCCACGGCAAGTAGCGGTGCCCTTCAACTCGAAGCTGCTCTGGTGGCATTTGCGCTTGCGGGTGGAAATCAAGTGGCGGAGGCGGGAGGACCACAACGACGGGCTTGTGACTTCCATTGCTGGTTCGTTCATTAATCGAAGCACGAGGGAGCAGATATTCCGATAATCCAAGATGCTTGCACGCAATCGTCATGGCAATGTGTTGAATATGCCCGATTTCATTTTTGGCGCTCTCGAGAACACCCAACACAACCAAATGCACGGCCAACAACTCAAGCGGCACTTGGATCTCGGCGCTGTAATGCTGGAAGTGTAGTGTCAGCGGGAACCAAGCAGGCATGATCAACGTGCCTAGTCGGACTGGCACGTAAATCAGCACTGTCAAGAGAGCTGCATAGATCGCAAGAGACAAAATCATGCGGCGCGCATGCTTCACACATTTCTCACTCAGCAGCGTTCGCAGCAAATCCGGGTGATTCTCTTGTGGGCGGATGACCTTGGCCAAAATGTCGGGATGCATAACCTCTCGCAACTGCAAGATTGCGACCGTAACAAAGAGCATGAAAGTGATGCCAAGTATCCAATGAATCATAAGCGCGCCGACCATGTTCTGCATGCAAAATGCGATCCGGCCTTGAGCCGAGACCATGAACAGATGCAGCGTCGCAAAGTCAATGCCCAGACCAAGAACAATCGGAAGAATCACCATCTTGAGCAGCAGCAACGTTGTGACCTTCACAATAGCGAGCAAGCATCGCAGCGCCCACAAAAGACCACCCATCAATGGACGGTGGATATACGAAGACGCCGTCGTGACCATGATACGCCATAGCATGATCGTCAAGCAGATCGAGAGGTAGCCCATTAAGCATGTGCACAAATCAACCAGCTGGAGGCAGTCACCCTGCTTCTTGGCGCGTTCAACGGATTCGTTTAGCATACGCAGCATGACGGTTCCAAAAGACAAATCTTGGTCGGCGATTGAAGCGTCAACACTCACGAGTTCCCCAACTGCAGCCAACACTCCTGGAAACGCCGTCATGATTTTTCCACCAGCCGAAAGAATAGTACTGCCGAGCGTGTACGGGATGAATGCAAACAGGCCAAGATAGGCACCATTGAATGCAAGAAGCCACGACACGTTGCGGAAGAGAACCACAAGGTCCCCACGCAGGCCGAGTAACTCGTCCATAGCAATGTTGATCTCCATGTGCTCGAAATCATCCTCCCACTCGCGATTATTGTTTGCTGGTGCGTGAGCACGAGGTGGCGGGTTGTTGCCCCGAGGTTCCTCTGGACGGTTGTCCATCAATTGTTGTTGAGCTGGCAGTGGTTGCTGGGCTTGGAAAGCATTCTGTTCGGGGGCTTCTCCGACCATAATCATTTGCTGCGGATGACGACGTCGCAGTTCATTGCGAGCAGGCTCGCGCGGTTGCATTTGGTCACCAATGCCATTGATCTCGAGCTGATGTGGCACAAACACATCGCGGAACGGATTCTCCCGGGCCTGCCATTCCTCGTCCGAGGAATCATCGGAATCCACATCATGCGGATCCATGTTTTCCAAGTCTCCACGACGACGTGGGGGCTGCTGCTCTTCATGCTGGTGTTGCTGGGCTTCAAACACATCAGCGGCGAGAGCTGGAGCCTGGGCCGCCTGTGGCGGTGGCTGATTCCGGTGGGCTGGTGGGTGGTGATGCGCATGGTTGTGGTGGTGGTTATGATGCTGGTGGTGATGGTGGTTATGGTGCAACTCTTCCTCGGGCTCTTCAATGTTGTCCAAGTGGAAGCGCAGGAAGTCCGCAAATGACATGAGCGCCAGGAACGAGAACACGATGCAGACGATCAGGATCGCGCCCGAGAATATGTCGGCCACAATGTGCGCACTGTCAAAGCGCTCCGAAAAGTTGACGTTCACCATGGCCGACGCGCGCAGTAGCCACATGCGGTAGAGCCAGCTGGTGCACCAGGGCGCCACAACCAGCCAGAGCAAAATCACCAGCGCCACGCGCACGACGAACGGCAGCCACTTGAAGCAGGCCATGCGCAGCATCGTGGTCACGAGCTCGGACCATGGCAGTACGTCCGGCGCGCTCGCGTCATACAGCGGCTTGAACTCGAACGGATGGCTGCATAGCTCGCAGTAGCTCTTGCCCGAGTGCTCGAGCCATTGCTCCAGACAGTCCGCGTGCGTGAAGCGGATGCTGCCGCTGCACTTGCAGGGTGCAAACAAACGCCGATCCGGTTCCTATCATGGTACGCGCATTAGCTGCGAAGATCCTCATAGACATGAAGCTTCTGGAACGTACCGCTTCGCCTCGGCACACTCGGCACTCTGCTTCGTCCTCCTCGTCATCCTGCGGGGCGAATGAGGGCTCGATCGACGGCTCATGCGCAGTCAAGAACGCCTGTGCGATCGGATCCTGCGCATGCGCAGCCTGGGCGGCCACAGCGGCGCCGAACGGCGGGTCCAGCTCGACGTCCATGTGGCTGCTGGGTCGCTTTCTCTTGCCTGTCCGTCGTCGCTTTGGGAGCGTTTCTAGAGGCTCGAGCCCGAGGTTTTTCTGCAGAACCCATTGGATTGAAAAACCTCAGGAGAGCGACAGGGAGGAAACGGGGAGGGGATATGACATGAAACCTCTGAAAATGCATAGAAGATAGCGATTCTTCTATGTCTGCCATGCCCAACAGTGTTGAGGCTACCTGTATAAATTGGTACACGGCATGGATTCCGTGTTTTGGCGCTGGTTTATCCCGTCGCAGAACCTTCGGGAATTGATAGTGGCGCGTCGGTTGCCGAAGATGTCATAAAATGCCTGCGGAAATGCATACCTGATGACAGCGCAAATGCAACTGTTACAAATGGCATTTGGCACACATCAAATTTGTTAGATATAGAGACATTTAGCTAGGCATACAAAAACCAAGTCAAAAAGGCAACTTGAGCTCCCCATCTCCATGGCTCCTCCGCATGGCAGCTCACGACGCCTTGGCCTTGCTCTTCTTCTTGCTGCTCTTCTTGCTCTCGTCCTCGTCGCTTGAGACGCCATCGCGCGGGATGGCGGCCCAGCCCTCGGCCGGCACGTCCGCGGGCTTGCGCGCATGCCGCTTAATGTACTTGTTCATGGAAAACATCGTGAACGAGTCGCGCTGGAAGACCTGCCGCAGCGTGTTGTCCAGCAGGATCAGCCGCTTGTCGCTCGGGTCTTGCAAATCGTGCTCATGGATGTACTTCCACAGCCCCTTGACGATCTGAGGCCGCGCCATTCGGTCGCTGCCGAGCACGCCAGCCAGCTCCGGTGAGATCGCGAGCTCCGTGTTAAACGGGTTGGCGCGCTTGGGCGTGCCCTCGTTGTCGTCATCATCGTCGCCTGTTGATGCCTTCTTGCGCTTGGTGGCCACACCGCGTTTCTTGGGCGGCTTGGGCTTGCCATCATCCTCGCTAGAGAGCCCATCGCGCTGGATATCGTCCCATCCATTGGGCGGCAGCTCGGTGGGCTTGCGCACGTGGCGCTTCACGAACTTGTTCATGGAGAACATGGTGACCGAGTCCCGTTGGAACACGTCGCGCAGCGTTTGGTCCAATATAATCGTGCGCTTGTTGCTCGGGTCCTGTAAATTGTGCGCGTGGATGTACTCCCAGAGCGCCTTGACGATCTGCGGGCGGGCCATGGTCTCGGCGCCCACGACGCGCGCGAGCTCGGGTGACAGCGACAGCTCCATGTTGAACGCATTGTTAGTCTTCTTGCCGTCACCAGAAGTGCTCGCGCGCTTCCGCTTGGCCGTGGTTGTGCTCTTGGCTTTGGTTTTTTTCCGCGGCGCGCGCTCCTCCAGCTCCACATCGGCGTCCATGTCCTCTTCGTCCTCATCCGGCTCGGGCTCGTTGCCTTCTTCCTCCTCGCCGGCCTCTTCCTGCTGCTGCTGCTCGATCAACTGCAGGATCGTGGCGTTAATCATGTCTTTGTACGGCGACAGGTCCGTGAGGAATTTCGCCTCGAGCTGCTTGCGGATCATGCGGCGCGAGAGCTGCTCCAGGTCGGCATTGAGCAGGATCGAGCGGATGGCCTCGGTGAGCTGGGCCTCGTCCACGGGCTGCGCGTGCGTCTCCTCGGCCACGTCCTCCGATCCCAGGCCCAGCTCCAGTGCCAGGCCCATGGCCGCGCTGTCGTCGTTCATCTCGCCGTGCCAACCGGTCCGGTCGTGCTTGTGAGTGCTGCGCCCCCCTGCGGGCGTTAAAACCTCACGACTGCTCTAAAAAACCTTTCCCGGCTCTGACTCGGCCGACGCGGTGCTGGGCTGGACTCACGTCAATCTCTGGAAAACGGAGATGGGAATTCAGATGAGCTGACCGAAAGGAAGCAACGAAGAAGGAAGGACATGGCAAAAAGAAAGATGATGATACACTACACAGGATCGGGGTCATGTTCATTTGCTTAGAATGAGTGAAAGGGATAGAAAAACAATTCTCTTTGTGCAAACGCCACATGAAAGCGACAAAATGGGATAAACTTCTAGCCGAGACTCAACACCTCGAAATACCAACTTACAGCGTCACTTCCTCTGTGACAGCAGGCTCCGTCGGCTTAGCGGGCGCAGGCTGGCTGGGCTTCACCGGCGCGGGCTGTGCAGGCTTGGCCGGAGCCGCAGCAGCTGGCTTCGGTGCTGGGGCAGCCGGCTTCGGCGCGGGAGCGGCAGGCTTCGGCGAGGGAGCCGCAGCAGCTGACTTCGGTGCTGGGGCAACAGGCTTCGGCGCGGGGGCCGCCGTGGGGGCTGGGGAAGGCGCCTTGGGCACGATCGGGATAGCGCGAGGCTGAGGCGAAGGCGTGCGGGCCTTGGGGGTGGGCAGGTCGAGCATCTCAGAGCTAGCGCGTTCGTAGTCACTGGGAGTACGGCGTCCGTTGACCATACCCTTACCGGTGCTTCGCACAGCCTTGGCTTCTTCCTGATCGATGAATCGAATTGAGTTGAGAACGTATTCCTTGTCCGCCTTCATCTGCTTCAAAGCAGCCGAAACAGCGGTTTCTTCGTTGAGGGCTGCTTCAATCGCAGACGCAACATTCTTCAAAACGCTGGTATCAATTTCGGAGATGTTCTTCTTGAGCGTAATCAGTTCGACAATCCACTGTTCCGAGGGGTGAACCGACTCGCTCAGCTTTCCTTCAGCCGAGTTGTTCTTGCGGTCACCTGGTCCAGAGACTTGACGCTGGAGCTTACGCTGCACATCCTTGAGGGCGGGAATGCGCGAAAGCGTATCCTTGTCCCATTCAATATCACTGCCCTTGAGCTTGAGCTCTTCCATTTCCTTACGCTCCTTGCGGCTTTCGTCGATCCACTTCTCCATACGCTTAATGTCACGTTCCAGGACAAGCTTCAACCATTCAAAGACGTCGCGAGCTTCCTTCATCTCATAGTTGTCCACCTTGAACTTCTTCATGAATTCTGAGCAGGCACGCTGGTCGTAGTAGTTGCGGCTCTTAAGCATGCGCTTGGCGGCTTCAATCTCAGCCTCACGCGGCGAGACCGGCTTTTCACGACCGTTGCGACGGCTCTTGGTCTTGTCAAGTTCAATAGGGTACTTCGAGTGTTCAGCCTGCATCTGCTTGTAGCTGTCGATCAAAGAGCGAGCACGCTGCTCGATGAGGTCACCCTCGGCGCGGCGCACCTGGCTTTCCTTGGCGAGCGAAGTCTTCTCCGTGGTGCAGAGAGCGCTTTCCTCACTTTCCATGCGGTCCATGAAGGCGTTGATGGAGTCAACTTCACCTTCCAGCTGAGTGGAAGCGTGCTGAAGGCTCTCTTCCTCTTCCATCAGACGGTTGGCGAGCATCTCGAACGCTTCGCACAGCTGCTGCAGAAGGCTGCGGATCTGGGAAGTCATCATCATGTCTTCGTCCTTCTCCTGTGCCTTGGTCAGGCTGTAAACGTCTTCGACCTGAGCCCAGACCTTGCGCTTCTCATCCTTCTCGACCGAAACGTTCTTGCTGGTCTCAAGCTCCTTCAGAACGTTCTTCATGTCGGTGTCATCGTCCTTCTGGAGGCGCGAGGCATCCTTCAGGTCTTCAGCACGCTCCTTGCGGCCAGTTTCCAGAATGGCCATATCCTTCAGACCAAGGTCGACCTGGAATCCAGTGACGTACTGGAACCAGTTCTCCGATGACTTGAGCATCTCGACCTTGTGCTCGCCGTTCAGAATACGCTGCTTCTGACGCATGATGCGCTCTTCCTGGTCGATGACACGGTGCGTAAAGTGCTGCACCAGCTTCTGCAGGTCAGCGGCGCGAACGGCCTGGCTAACAAGACGGTTAGCTTCGGTCTTCTTTCGCTTGGAGTGGTTGTGCAGCGCTTCCAAGACCCAGTTGCCGGCATTGTTCATCAACTCAGTGATGAGAGCCTTCTTCTCTTCGCGCTTGGCTTCTTCATCAGCAAGCAGCTTCGTTTCGTTCTTGATGATGCCGTTAAAGTTTTCGATAAGCTCGTTCTCCTTAGCGGCAGTTTCAATTTCAGCATCCAGCTTCTTGATGTGCTCAGCCATGCGCTCAAGCAGAGACGTGCAAAGCTTGTTCTCGGCATCAAGCTGGGCCTTTTGGTCATCCAGTTCCTTCTGGAACTGCGCACGACGACGGCGAACATCGTTCATGAACTCATCACGTTCATCAACTTCAGCATCACCACCCTCCTGGGCAATACGCTTGTTGCTGTCAACGACAGCCTGGAGCTCTTCGGCACGGATCTTCATATCGGCTTCCAGACGAGCAATGTACTCGGGAGTAATGAGACGGGCGTTGCGCGCTTCTTCCAGAGTGTTCTTGCAATCTTCCTCGTGCTCATCGAAAAGCTTGCAGTCCTTCTTGCGTTCATCAGTCAACGCAGCACGCTTGAACAGAAGCATGCGCTGAGACTTAGTTTGACGGGCCAGTTGGTCGGCAAAGATGTCAGTGCGCTTCTTGCCGCGAGTAATACGGGCTTCGTGCTCGGTCACACGTTCCGTAGTCTTGGAGGAGCGCTCGTTCTGAACAACACGCCAGTCTTCCTCGTACTCGTGGTCCAGAGCCTGGTGGCGGGTACGACGTTGAGCGATGCAGCGGCCACGGGAGCCGATTTCAGTCTTGAGAGTCAGCAAGTCAGCCTCGATCATCTTGACCTTCTTCTGGCGAGCTTCAGCCTCCAGACGGACGAATTCGTGTTCTTGGGCGTATCGAACGTCTTCGTCGCGGCACATCTCATCTTCACGCTTCATGGCGGCACGGCTGCTGGTCCAGTGTTCACGTTCCTTGGCCAGCTTCATCCACTCATCATCGACGTTGTTACCTTCCTCTTCGAGGAAGGTAGGCTCAACCTCCTGCATCTTTACCAGGGTAGAGTGCAGAGTAGCAAGATCAGGGGACACATCCTCGAGGTTGTTCGACGCGGTGTGGTAGATACCGTACGAGCGGACAATCCAGTCGTTGGCGATATCCTTGGACACGGCAGGGTTGTGATCTTCCGACCAGTTAGCACGGTGCTTGCTCCAGAGGGCCATGTCGTTGTTCCACTGGGTCGTGTCAGCCTGGAAGGCATCCTTCGACTTGGTGAACTCGACCTTGTCCTTTTCGCGAGTCTGCTCCTCCGTGGCACGGGCCGCTTCGTCACGCACAGTGTCGAAGAACAGAATATGGGTCGTGTTGGACTGCTTCGTGTAGCGGTCCTTCTCACGCTCCATACGCTCGGTCTGGCTTTCCTTGCGGGATTCGAGGGCCTTGAAACGCGCGGTCGCCTGCTCGTGACGAATGTTTTGAGCGGCATCACGCTTCTTCTGCACTTCGAAACGATTCTTCTGCTCAGTCAGACGGTCGTTGTTGGCCTTCTGACGGGACTTCAGTTCGTTGACCTTGGCACGAATGTGGGCCTTCTCAAGCTCCAGACGAATGGCCATGACAACTCCGTTGTACTTGGCCTCGTAAAGAGGCTTCTTCGGGCTGCGACGGAACTGGGCAAACTCCTCATCCGGCAGCAGAAGGAACGCCTTCAGGCAATCAGCATCGCGCAGAAGCGGGTGGAGCAGGCAGCCGGAGAGGAAAACCTGCAGGCTCTGGGCCTTCTTCTCGCGCTCGGTCTTGACGACGCGCTTCTCGGGGAAGTTGGGAAGAGCCTTGGGGTTGGAGTACTCACCCAGAGCGTTGAAGAGCCATTCGAAGTCCACAATTGAGCGCTTGCTGATAATGCAGTACTCGTTAGCGACAGCACGGTCGGCTTCGGTGAGCGTGTAGTTCGCAGCCTTCACAGCAGCCTGGTTAGGCTCGCAGTAAAGCTTGACCTTGCAAGATTCGTCTTCCGAGTTGGCGATCGAGCCGACAGCAATGTGCACGTCGAGCTTGGACAGGTATTCGAAACCTGCCGGGGGCTTGGCAATAGGGTCGAGAACAGGCTTGATGAACTTGGGAGGGTTCTCCAGACAAGCACTGCAATGACGCACCGCCATAGGAAAGCCAAGCTCCGGGATGGGCTTAGATCCTTCCGAACACGTGTTACACACACTGCGCGTGCAACGACGACAATGGTGCTGACGACGGCCGAGCTTAAACGGACGGAAGCACACCTGGCATTCCGTCTGATCTGAACGAGCGGTATCAGCGATGAACGAGCCGTTGTGAGGCTCACTGGCCATCGATTCACGGATGCCCGAGTCCTGACGGTTGTTGTCCTGCAGGTTGCGGTACGCATCGTTGATCTGCTCCAGTTTGTCCTGGTCCTGGTAGGACGCAGGGTTCATGGTGCTAGCAACAGCCTTGTACTGGCGCGTGATCTCTTCCGGGGTCGCGTTTTCGTCCAGGCCGAGCAGCTCGTAGTTGCTGTTGTTCGACGTCAGGTCGCGTTTGGATCCCTTGCGCTGGGCGAACACATCGGCGGGCGACGTGATAGCCTTGGTCTTCAGCGAAGTGATACAGTTGCGGCAGCAGCGCTGCATTGCAGTGCCGTAGCCGAACGAGGCAGGGATCTGCATCTTGTTGTTCACGCAAGGACGGCAGAAAAGCAGACCACAGACACGGCAATGGTGACGGCGAGGCTTGGGGAAGGCAAACGTGGCCTTGCAGTCCATGCACTCGTTGGAGAAGTTGTCCGGGACCCAAAGCTGCTCCAGGCCGGAGACTTCAGACGGCATACCGTCGAGCGAACCACGGCCGGCTTCATCAGCCGATCCGCGGTGAACCGGGCGGCGGTTCATCTGGTTGTCGCTGGGCTTGCGATCCAGGCTACGCGACGACGCGGGGGCAGGCGAGGCAGCACGCGGAGCAGGCGAAGCAGCGCGCTGAGATCCAGGGGCAGGCGAAGCAGCACGCTGGGTAGAGCCGTTCGAGGTCGGGGGTGCGGTGCTTCCGGTCGACGTCGGGGGAGTTCGGCTGCTGGGGGCCGAAGCAGGTTTGGCGCTCGAGCCGCTCGTAGGCGGGCGGCCATTGGCCGAGCTGGGAGCAGACGAAGCAGCAGGCGCGGGACGCGACACGTTGCGTTCAGCAGCCTCCGGCTTGGCAGCAGCAGGGGCAGCCACAGGCTTGGCCGGAGCGGCCGGTTTGGGCTGCTCGGGCTTCTGGGGAGGAGCCTGCTTGGCCGTAGGTGCAGCCGGAGCTGCCGGCTTGGCGGCCGCAGCTTCCTGCTTGCGCTGAGCGATCGTGAGGCTCACCTTCGTGCCGCAGAAAATGCAGAAGGCGTCGGATTCTGAGATATCGCGGCCGCACTTAATGCAACCAAGGCCGCTGTTGTTGCCGGCCGCGGGGGCAGCCGCCGCGTTGGCGGCGACCACTTTGTCCGTTGCGGGCGCCATGGAGCGAGAGAGCGACGTCCAAGTACTACAGGCCCGAGAGACTGTGAGTGAATGCGCGCTTTCCCTTTCCTGAGCTTGGGCGGGGAGAGAGAGAGTGCGGGAGTGAGCCTCACGCGCCACCGCATGCGCGCGCGTCCGCGGCCCCAGAGCCAGGGGAAAGGGGAGGAGCCAGTTGGCGCGCGGCCAGCAATACAGTACGGCCTACACACACTTCCGGCGCCCTAGCCCTGTCGCCCCATCAGCATGCGCAAGCTGGAAGAGGGAGCCAAACTAAGTTAAGGATTGATACAAATGGGTAATTCGCGTTGTCCGGTCGCGGGCCACAGCGTGAGACTTTTTTTCCAAAATGGCGGCCACGCTACAGTATTACTTTACAGAGTGGGCACAATGTGTACACTTATCCTCGGGAAGATAAACAAACTTTGTTGCCGACGATTTAGCGATTGTGAGCCACTCTGCACCTGCCACGATAGAGCCGTGGATAGCGTGGGAAAGAGAGGCCTAGGTTGAAGGTTGCCGGAGGCGTCTCAGAAACGCACGCACGCCGGATTCCACTTGGCTGATCCTGTAAGTTTGAACGGCCTGTTCCATCACAGCGACTGGTTTTCTTTTGGTGGTACGGTGACGTGTCAGTACTGTACCGTAAAAGATAGCGTCTGGGCCGCCAAATGGAACTAAGAAAGCGAGGCAACAGCTATAAACGGCTACTTTATCGAAAACTCACTCTAAGTGATCCTCAAGGGTTAGGGATGCAATGCGCCAGATGGGATATTTCCTTCGCTCCTCTACCGTCTGGGCGGCCTGACGACCTCGAGATGGGGCAGAGACCGGTCTTTTAAATGAGGTACTGATTTATACAGGTAGCTAAGATGTGATGCTTACCCTCCGTGGCGGTTGAACTGAGCTTTTGTATACTGAAGATGACAAGTGCGCTTTTGTGAGTACACAAAGTGTATTGAGGTGACAAATTGTGGAGTTCGATTGGATCAACTCGAATGGATGGGAGGGGGGACTTGTCAAGAAAAGGGCCACTATTTGCCTCACAAGGGTACAACAAGCCATGCTGCTGTCAGATTGACAGCCAGACAAGCGGCGATGCCATCATTACGCACTCTGGCCGATTGGAGAGTCTCGATTGCTGCGCGTACTGTACACATGGGTGGGCTTTGTGCTCAACATCTTCATGGCGACCCCCGTCGTCCACATGTGACTGTTACTCACGCGCTGGTGTTGACATGGTTGCTTATCGTACCAGCAAACATGGTACAGACATACAGTATACTCTTCAATAATGCACCCATGCGTACCGTACCCAACCCATTGACAGGCTCATGACCGAAACGGCAGGCAGGTTGAAGCTTTTGTACCCATTCGATGACAGGCCATTCCGCTTCCATTTCAGATCCGGACAGAAGTTTCCGTGAGAAGAGAACAACAGAAGAAACACCCGCGCACTCCATGGTCAGTGGCGGTTCGACTGCCTGCCACGCGCGAGACGAGAATGCGAGCAAGAACAATGGCGGAAGAGCTGCAAATCGAGGATCGAAGGAAAAAAGAGGCGGAAGCAATTACTCGCTCTTTTTTAGGGATGCGGAAGGGTGGAAGAACGCGCAGTAACGCGTGGCAGCAGTGGTGGTGCCAACACGCAGCCAGTAGGACAGTCAGCAGCTCGTATTTTGTTCGATTGAATTGGCTGATAAATCCGCTGATGGGGTTCTGCGATCAGGCAGGCAGCAGAGCGGTTATGCGCTGGCTATATATTGGTTATTTCGTGGCTTCCGGAGTGCGCACTGAATCTTCGCGAGACGCGCTCTTGACTGCTGATCGATCTGTGAATTTGGTGGACCTGGGCGACGGACGCGAGGCTTTAGTCGGCTGCGTAGACAGCAAAGAGCAACTTAGTTCTTCGCATTGCAGGACAAGTAAAGCCGTAGTGCTGCGTACCATGACTTTGGTGTTGTGTGAAAAGGTTGCGAAGGACGAGCGTGGGTCTGAATACGTTCCTGGTCCGGGCGGAATGTCGCCGGTGCGCATGAGCACGGTCTCCATGCCCTCGGATTTGCGCACATTGCCTGCCAGCCAACTGCTTCGACTGCTCATGTTTGCATCCGGATTCTTTGGATCGTGAGGACTGCTCGGTGGTGCCTCGCGTCGGCCACTCTTTGGCGAGGGAGCCAATCGACCACCAGGACATTCGGGATTGTATGGATCGTAGATCGGACCAGGAGAAAACTCGCCTAACAATGCAATGAGCCAGATGAGCCGCGAGTGGTGAAAGGGCAATGGGTATCATTCGCAGCAACGTACCCATATTTTCTCGCGTGTGCTTGGTCGACACAAACTGCACGCGTGTGCTCGCGACGCCTTTGCGTGGCGTCTCGGCTTTCTCCTGCTGCTGTGATTGCTGGCGTACGCCGAAGCGATGTTCGTTTCCAAACACAGAGCCGCGCATAGCTGACCGAGACCGTGGCGAATTGTTGCTCGTTCCAGCCACTTCTTCTGCTCTCGCTGCTTCGGATGCGGCACGAGCAGCATCATGTGCTGCTCCCGTCCGAGGAGGCGCAGGCGATGACGGCATGATGAGCACGCCATTGCGATTGATCACTGACATCCACGATTCGCGATGGCCCTTGCGTGGGCTGTCGACATTGGGTAGCCGAGTCTTGGTCTCTGGCGACGGCGGAGCGAACGAGAATTTCGGAGCGCCATTCTTGCCACCATTGCTCGCTAGAGAGTGCACGTTGTACTTTGGTCCCGGACTGTCCTCTGTCATCAGCTCACGCTGGTGGTGCTTGTCCGTGACATTGACTAAACCAAGCAGCAGCGAAAGAGAATATCAGGAAGACCGCAGAGCTTGAAGGCACGTAAACGTAGGACCAAAACCCACGCACCTCGCTGCGAAAGAAAGCGGCTGGACTTTGGGAACGACACTTTCGGTGCCTGCGTCTTGATGGGGTCCACGCTGCCATGGTACTGTCCAGGCGCGCGGTTGCTCTCTATAATCGAAGGAAAGCGATAGCGTCAATCGTGATCCTGATTACGAGGGAAGGAATCTATGCAGTCCATCGTGCGCTTGTCGTACCTTTGGGTACGATGGGCATGTGCGCCGAGTACGACCCTACGAATGAGTCAAGTTGAGAGCATTTAACGCATCCATTGCAATGCGTCGACAGCTTTGCGGCATGTTTCACGAACCTGCGATCCAGCTCTCCCGCTTGCCCCACTTGCGCGTCTCATCGACTGGCTTATAGTCCGGTTTCATGACTGCATGGCTCTTGGACCGAGGGTCCGTGCGCCCGTAGATCGGTCCGGGGGAGCGCGCTGGGCCATTCAAGCGTTAGTTCATCCAATCGGAACGTGTTCTTGCGCTTCAATCACGGGTGTCATGCTTGGCTTTACCTGGCTCATCTGGAAACCGCTCCGAGCCGCCAAAGATCGACATGGACGATCCCGAGTCGACACTGCGCTCAGATGCCGACTAAGCCCTGAATAGTTTCATTCGCACGCACCATCGAACAGATTGGCGTCAGCACTGCGCGGAGACGTCACTGCGCTGTATGGCTCATCGTACCTGCTGCTCTGCTTTCTCTTCTGTGGTCTCTGCCGGGTTGAAGTGAGAACGAGACTTGATCCTTTGGGTTTACGTGCGCATGCCGCTGTGTGCTGGCCAGAGAGTGCTCTTGACAGCAGGCAGGCAGCTCTGTCATCGGCCATCCGCCGCGACATTGCCCCAAGTATAAATAGCCTCCTCACCATGATCAACTGCTTGTCTGACCTCGAGGCGTCGCGTTACACAAGCGAATGTTGCGCTAACGTTGCGTGACTTGAGGTTGCGGAATGTGATCTGTATGTTGCTTGTACATGCTAGTAGTAGACACGCATCCATCAGTCACTAGTACTACTAACTAAATGACTAACTATGCTACAAAATCCAAGTAATATACTAGCCCAAATTGTATGTATCCTTGGACTTTGGTAGTCAAAATGACCAGCTACTAGTCATTGCTTATTCAAGACCAATGATGCAACGCAGTGTGACGCGAACGGCGCGATGCGCGTGGGCGCGCGGTGCTCGCGCTCTCTCTACGGGCTCCACGCCCCAGCCACCAGCGTCGGCTTCCTCTCCCGCTGCCGCTAAGGCGCCATCGTCTGCCGCGGAGGAGGAGGACCTGTCCAAGCCCGTGACGGCAGCGGATCTGCTGCCGCCCGCTGAAAAACCCACGAAGTCGACGCCCATGCAGAACCTTAAGGACGTCATGGACACGCTGGACATCATGATCGAGGAGGCCGAGAAGAAGACCGTGAAGAAGTACCGCCCCAACATGTTTGCTGAGTTCAAGCAGCTCAACGACACCAACGGCAAGGTGAGCATCCCCTCCTGGGCATCTACCTCTGCGCTCCATGAACTCAACAATGTATGCATCACAGGTCTTGGTCGGCCCCGAGACACTCACTGACGTCAGCCACGCAGCCATGGTGCCGTCGCTCAAGGTCTCTGGCCTAGACGGCACGGAGGTGGATCTGCAGGCGCTCCTGACGGCAGGCAAGGTCACGCTGCTGCTCACTTCGTTCAAGAACTTTGGCTTGAACATGCTTCCGGCCTGGCGCGAGCCGTTCCAGAAGCAGTTTGCCGGTAACACTCGTGTGCAGACTCTGACCGTGAACATCATCGAGGACTGGTACATGAAATTGGTGGCTGGCTCCATCACGCGTGGACTGCAGAAGCAGACGCCGGCCGAGGAATTGCCGTTTACATTCGCGCATTTCGGTCGCTGCGACGAGTTTCGCACGCCGCTGGATCTCAACAACAGCTTTGTGGGCTACGCGCACCTGGTGGACGGCAAGGGCCGCATTCGATGGATGTACGAGGCTCTGCGGTTTGATAGAATGCTAATGGCTAGTGACTCATATAATTTGCCTTGGTTGCTGCAGGGCTGGTGGCCAAGCGACGCCGGAGGAGCTTGAGCGGTTGACGAACAACACCAAGCAGCTACTAGATCAGCAAACGCAGACTCGTCGTCGATAAACGCACCACCCAACACGGCCACTTGATGCTCAGCTCTGCAGGTCTCTATGTTGAATGTTGTATTTGCAGGAAAAAGGGTTTGTCACGCTTGTGCTTCAAGCCCTTCACAAGGTATCGCATCCCCTCCGAACCATGACTGAATGCTTGTTTTTCTCAAAATCAAGGCATTGCGTTCGGCACCAGACGAGTCGGTCGCGTCAGGAATAGATATGATGAAGGCGGTCGAAGGCGAAACTTTGGCGTATTTTTAGGCCAAACAGCGAGGCGCATTACGCGCTCTGGGGGCTGTGCTTTGCTAGGGATTAATTGAGCGCATGATCTGGTGGCGCTGAGGTTTGTACTTGTCTTCCCCGACCTGTGCTAACGCGATGCCCGTGATTGCTCTCTGATCGACCAGCCGACCGATCGACTGGATGAACTCGCCATACGCGTCTCCTCGTGTCACACCACGTGCACCCGTGTCTATATCCTCCGATGAGCTCGTCGTATTGCAATTGTTGGAGGAAATCCAGCACCTGATCGCACCTGGGCGGCTCGTGGGCACTGAGAGCCCTCGCTTGCACGCGGCCGCCAAGCTGTACCTTGACACGCGCGATACGTTCGAGGCAATTGAGCAGCATGTCGAAGACCACGTGCTGGAGAGACCCAAACTGTTACGGAAGCTCAGCCGACGTGCCAGCAGCAACAAGGCGAGCGAGATTGCAGCAGGACAGGCAAGCGCATTCGAGCTCGTGGACGAAAACACGATCGAACGCATTCAAGACATGTTCCGTCGCCTTGGGGAGAAGCTGGGGCCGTTTATTCTCAAGGAAGTCCGACAGCGCAAGCTTTCGGTGCAATCCATCCTCCATTACGTTCGCTTTCTGCCCGCTGACTGCCAATGGTCAGCGTACAAGCAGGCAAGGCAGGACGAGGTGGCGCTCGCGTACATTGAAAGCCATTCGGCATCCAAAACCCCAAGAGCAGCAGCTCCGTCAACGACGCTCGAGTCCCAGAACATGCTCAAGCACAACGCTGAGTTTATCAAGCAGCAGATTCGCAAGGATGTCGATACAGTCTGCCTGTTTTCTGCCGATGGGAAGCTCACAACTATCTTTGGGGATGATATCAAGACAGACGAGGCAAGTGTGGCTGAAAAATTCGAGTCCCTCATCATGGACGTGTACAGCCCGTATTTGAAATCGACCATCCAGACGCAAATGGACCAGATCATTCATGTTTCGGACCAGTGGGAGCGTGAAACAGCGTCTGGCTCGGGGCGTATTCTGGACATGCCTCCACTCATTGTGCAGCACTTTGCCCGTGCACGGAAGTTTCGAACCAAGGCCAACATTTTCCCAGATATGCTGTACACGTTGGAGGACCGCTACATTGCTGTTCCTCCGACTCCCCCCGGCCAAGTTCCGAAATTGCTGGTGGCCGATCATCTGCACGTGGGCGTCTGGTGGCAGAAATCGGTCACCTCGGCCACAGATCGGGACGTAATCATTTTCCAGCAGAACGATATCGAGGGCTCGTCAAACCCCATGGAGTCACTGGACGGACACCTCTACGTGCCACTGGACAACGAGACCAATTTGGATTTGTCGCGTCGAGTCGCCAGATCCGGTGGCTTCGCAAAACTGGTTGGCCAGCATGTCCTGGTGAACAATGGCAAGGACAGCCTCTGGGTCGAAGTGCTAATCCTCGAAGTCGAAGAACGGAAATGCAAGTTGGAGTTGAAGAAATCGATCCAGAATTACCACGAAGTGAGTAATTGGCAGCAAGTTCTGTCCATGAACAATTGGCTTGCAATACGCGATCTGCGGTTCTGCGCTGTGCCGACCAATCCTATCTTTCGCGTCCACATGGGGTTCAAGTTCCGAGATATGCTCGAGGTCGCGCAATCGGTCATGGTCGAGATCAGCTCAATCCTGCCAAACGATGAGCTCAACAACAAGGTTGGCAAGGCATTGTGGAGATCCGTCGAAGATGCAATCAGTACAGGGGAGCACATATTCGCGCGCTATTTCCGGTCGACTCTGAATCACGAGCCCATGACGAAAAGGACAGTCGCTCGCAGGCAATCGTATGAACGCTCCTTGTCTGCGACATCGACAGTTCGAAACTTGGTGGCGGCACTGGAAAATACTGCATTCGCTAATGGGTCCATCAGCAGCGGATCCGCTGTTGTGCCGTACGCGGGGCCGTTAGCGAATGCGGCAATACCAACAGCCGTCGATGCAGCTGCTTTGATCGGCAAATTTGATGAGCATGGGTGCTACCAGCCTCCTGCCGTTGCGAATAATGCCAATTCTGCGAGATCCAGTTTGCAAGTATTATCTCCGTACGAACGAATCGCGCATCATTTACTGGAAGAAACAGAGATCATCGGGCCATGCATACAGGCCAACAACATCGCGATCGGCCGTGCACTTGTCCAAGTGTTCCAGGAAAAGCTGGAGAAGCTTGCACGCAACGTACAAGCTCTATTAGAGCGCGACGAAACATCCCCGCAGGAGGTGACTTTGGACGAATATGCGAATCTGTGTCGATTTCTCTATGTTTGGCGGATATGTCGGCATCAGCTGGACATGATCACTCGTCAGGACCGCCTTATTAAAGAAGGCAACACTATACACACTGACTGGATCGACCGAGCATTCGAGCGCGCCGAGAGAACGATTCTCAAGATGATCAACTTGAAGCTGCATTACGTACATCGCGCGTTTTTCCACGAGTGCTCAAGTCTTGTGCTTCCAGGCGTGTACGAGCAGGCGTGGGCATCTAGTAAGCCATGGTTTGCAAACTCGCGCTGCACATACAGCGTCCAGTTCTTTATATTCCGATTGCAAATGGTTTTCGAACACATCACGACGAAAATTCTCCCGCAGTTTGAGCGAAATCTTGGTGTACACGATAAGATGCAAGATCTGGCATCTTGGATGATCCTGGATATTCTTCCATGCCTGGCTGCGTCGTATGATAACCTCGTCGTTTCTCGAGCGCGCATGACGCAGTGGAAGATTGACGTGCTATACTTGATCTGTGGAATCCACAAGCTATTACGAATACTGGATCGGATGCTCATCCCAAAGATCAATCACGATGAGAGGAAGGCAAGAAAGCGTAAGTGCGCTGCTGTATGTGTTTGATTTTATTCCCATTCCATCCATTAACATCATATTGCATGTTGCAGAGCCGAATGAAATTCGTGCGATTTGCTTGCGGCTTCTGACATCTGTAGCACTTCGCAGTGGCCCTGCAGACATTGTTCTCAGTGCGATAACCAAGAAGATTGAAGGCGAAAACTACGAAGTCCCGCTAGACGCCACAGCCGAGTTGGAGATCCACATCAATTCGATTTACATGACACTGGATTTGAAACAGCTCTTGACCAAGAATCCAGTTGAAGAGGTTGGTGCATCTGCATTTGTAATTGTGAGGGACCGATGCCGAAGCCTAATTGATGCGTTTTTACATTGTAGAGTGGGCGTGCGTTATGGTCGATCCATTCCATATTTGAAGATATGGATCTCCGTAAACTTGGCGAAGTGTCTTTAAACGTGAGATTCAAATCCTATGCTGCGGCACATCGTGATCCTACTGTAGACCAGGCCATTCTAACCGTAGCTTGCTTTGTAGTGGTCTGCGCTCATATCCCGTAGTAGTTTATCAAAGGAAAACCTTCTGGATGCATTGCAGCAGCGACATGAGCTGGGGAATTGGCAGTTCCCTCAGCTGTCGGATGCAGAGCTACAGATGCGGGAAGAGATTCTGAAAGTGAGTGTGATATTCCGGAACGACGGAATTCTTGTCAACTCACATTCATACTGCGTCACGTCTAGTTTTTAAACAACGGGGATATCGAAATCGGGTCGACAAGTTCTCGAAAAGATATTGATGATCAAACCAATCCGAATGATGAACCATCATTTAGTGACGGCGGGAACTCCCTTCCTCAACCTTCAGACGTTGAGATTGAAGCATCAGCAGCAGTAAATAAGGATATTGCCACCGGAACACCAGCAGCAGCAACAACAACAACCGATGTAGCTACCGAGGAGGAGCTTTTGGCGTTTGCGAGGAAATCAGGTGATGGCTGTGGTGAAAGCGACGCTGGCTCCATACAATAGGTACAATAGTAATTATGGCGGCAAAGCCGTGAACTTCAAAAATGAAAATGGGTCAGGAGATCAATACTAACTCAATATTGGCGCCTTCAAGCACGAAAAGGTGTGTGTTATCATGGCTTGACAGCGTGTGACTATGGTTTGATTGCGTGCCTATATTAGGTCTCCTTATGCTCAGAATACACTCTTGAGAAACGGCAGAAGCCAAAATAGCCATTTCGTGAATGGGGGCAAGCGTTCTTGCTCATTCCGATTGTGCCACCGACTCGAATTTCTCATGCAAGCCTGAATCACTCGCTATAGTTCAACTCGAGAGCTGCAGAAACAATGCCGTCCAAGGGAACATTGCGACGACAGTCTCATGCGTTCAGGACGGCTCTATCAGGTGAACATACGTAATTCATGAGCCTTGATCCGGGTTGCTGCCATGGGCTTACTGTAGCTAATGCTGCGTCGTTCAGCGCTTGTCGTATGGACACAACTTGTCCATTACTCTGTTGAAGCTCAGTGGACTCAGTTGTGGAGCTACAATTCCGCCAGAAGTGACAAGCAGCCTTCTCGTCGAGCAGCTCATGCGATGGCTCAGTTTGAAGACAGCCTCTACATCTATGGAGGCATGGGCACGAACGCTGACGGCGACGATGCAGAGTTCGATGACACCTGGCGCTTTGATTTGAATGGTCAGTACTGGACTCAGATTAATTCAAGTGCTAAGAAGCCCCCGCAACGTTTCCATCACGCATCGGTATGATAGTTCAACCGCTGCGCCCAGCACATTGTCTGAAGTTTGCACCACGCCTAATATGTTTAACTGCGTAGGCGCTCCATTCAAACGGAACTGTGGACGAGTTGGTTGTTTTTGGAGGCCTCTCTCTCTTGAGCGGAGGCGAAAGCGATTCCAACGGAATGGTAGATACCGTGAATGTCGTCCAATACAACGATCTTTGGCGCCTCTCGCTATCGTCCAACAGCTGGACCATGGACAACGCCAGCGCAAATGCGGATGCGCCGGCGGCACGATCCGAAGCGGCAACAGTGATGAATGGCAACAGCTTGATCGTCTTTGGAGGAATCTCGTACGACGAAGCCGGTGTGAATCCACCCAAAGACTACAATGACCTCTGGAGCTATGATCTCGTCAATTGTACGTGGACCCAGATAATTCCGAACGGCGCGGATAGACCGCCAACAAGGTTCTCTCATTCGACTAGCGTTCTCACGGACGCACTAGGGTACTCGTATCTGCTTGTGTTCAGCGGACGGCACTTGGGTGCTTCGACGTGGAACCTTCTGAACGACCTCTGGCTGTTCTCGTTCAAGACCAACACTTGGACTCAAGTCGACATCAACATCATCATTGGGCGAGCGTATACTTCGCTCGTTATGACCCACGGTACGCAGATGTGGTTCTTTGGTGGCTATTACAAGTTGAGTCAAGCGGCTGCGAACGGATTTGTTTACCAAGACGTGGTCTCGGGAAAAATAACCATGGACACTGACGCATCCGGATCGGGCTCTGTATCAGCAGAGATGACGGTGTATCGTGGTATAGTGGATGTTAACGCAGCCGTTCCACCCTTGCGCTACAATCACAAGGCAGCCTTGTGGAAAGACACCATGGTCATCCATGGTGGAAGCTATCAGACTCAACGCGGCGACATCTGGATGTACAATACAACCAGTGCTGTGCTCCAAAAGCAGAGCGAGTCACCGCTTTCCATGGATATGCAGTCTCTGGTCTACGTGCTGGCCGGGTTCGTTATCGCCATCATTATCCTTCTGCTCCTGCTGCTAATTCGTTGGCGTGGAATCGATCGGCGCAATGTGAGTAAATATTGCTCGTGTATTTGTATCGGTACTCCCAAACACTCAATTCTTGTTGTTACTGTCGAGCGCAGGTGGAAATTGCGCGCAGACGCGGCACCAGTATTTTGCGAGGTGTCTCGAAGGAGAGGCTTGAGCAGTTGCAGATCACCAAATACGTCCGTCCGGCGATCGCTGTGACGGATGTAGCGGTCTCGGCCGACCCAGACGAGAAACCGGAGAATGTCGACGTCTGCCCGATTTGCTTGGTACGATGACGCAAATCGCTATCGAATGATCTAGATACAGTATTAATTTCGGATATTGTGTGGTAGCTGGACTTTGAGGACGATGAAGAAGTGCGGAACCTGCCCTGCAAGCACATTTTCCACGTCCCATGCATTGACGAATGGCTCAACCGCAACACGGTATGAGGCCTTGCGATTTCGTGATTATTATTTGCCTTGATCCTAGTGTCTGAACTATGCATACTGCAGCTGTGCCCAATGTGTAAATGCAACGTGGACCTGGTTGTTGAAGAGGTCGCCATCGACGTTCACCAAACTCGAGGTGGAGCCATTGTGACCCCGATCGGCGAAGGAACCGGAACGCTGAATCCGATTTTGACCACACAATGATTCGTTTTGTATACGACATGCCAGTCAAGCGCAGGGAAGGGAAGGAAGCAAACTGGATCAATCATGCTCTGGGAATTTCTTTCAGATGTCGCAATTGCTTGAGAGACTGAATCTATATGAAGAGTTCAAGCATTAGCATGATACGCTCACACTCTTTCACAGTTTATTGGTGAGATGGCACTGGCTATTCATTGCCTCCACTCTCTGAAGTAATGGCCGCTCGATATATTTATCCATAGTCAACCCCAATCGGACGCTCTCGACAGTTTTCACTCGTCGACTTGGTGCATCCGAGCGTCCATTCCCATAATAGTCCGCACACCACAGACATAGATCAGCCGCATCACTAAAATCGCTCGCTTGAGACAGCGCCTTCGTCATGTCGAGGAGCTTAAATCGTCGGGGAAGGATAGCATTCCCCTCAACAGCGATGCAAGGTAAGTTTGCTGCTGCCGCCATTATTACACAAGCCCGCCTTAACCAGTCAGTCGACCTAGTGTGGCATCTTGTTTGCTTGCAGATCGCAGTCATACCCAGTTCAGCGCAATGGACTCAAGTCTGGAATAGTTCTTCAGCCAACAGCAACCAGCAGCCGGCTGAGCGAGCGGCGCATTCCTTGTTCAGTTCAATGACAGTCTATACATTTTTGGAGGTGAAGGTCTGTACTACGATAACGATGGTTCCGCTCAGCTGAGCGACACGTGGAGGTTAACCAGTCATGGTCGAAGGCAGTGAATAGTCTTGCACTCAAGCCCCCGAAGCGATCCTATCATGCATCGGTACGTGATCCTTGGTCAGCTTATCAAGCTCTACTCTCTTACATTGCTGTAGTTCTATCTAGGCTCTACATTCAGACGTTGCAGTTAATGAAATGATCGCTTTTGACGGACGCAACGCAAATTGGAGTTCTCGATCGGAACTCAACGATGTATGGCGGCTTTCAACGAGTTCGGTGGCATGGACCAAGGACCAGGTCGCCCCGAATGCAACAGTCCCTGCAGCACGGTCCGAGGCAATAGCTATAGTCAACGGCGACCAGCTTGTCATATTTGGAGGGATTTCCAATGCTGGATCAAGTGCGCCCACCGAGTTCAACGATCTGTGGAATTATGATCTCGTGAGCTGCGATTGGACTAAAATCAGTCCAAACGGCGCAAACACGCCACCGTCGAGAGCAGCACCCGCGGCTGGCATTCTCAAAGACGGGCTTGGCGCTTCATATCTTCTGGTTTACAGTGGTCGGCATTTTGATGGCACTGCTTGGACGGTATTGGACGATCTGTGGCTCTTTTCCTTCGATCAATACGTATGGATTCCTCTCAATCTGACTCAAAACCTCGAGGTCGTGTATACGTCGCTTATCATGACGCGTAACATGGCATTTTGATCTGTAACGACGGTAGTTCAACAGGCGCATGCAGTGCCACCTCTACTAAGCTGGTGAAAGGAACCGCCCACTTTTATACTCAGCCAGACAACTCGTCCACCACACCGTCGTCTTTATTCGCACGCGCGGATCTGCGTGAACAAGCTTGGACTTCGTCAATAAACCACCCATTTTCACGATCTGGCCACAAGGTAGCGCTTTGGAAAGATTTAATGGTGATGCATGGCGGAAGTGGGATCCCGGGAGATATTTGGATTCTCTACATGGCCCAGGTTGGAGACCAGTCGCCCGAAACGAAAACGAATCAGTCGTACCGGCAAGAACGTTCATCATCGTGGCCATTTGCGAACCCATTGCCACGGTTTTGCTGTTCTTTGGCTTGAATTGGGTGCGAGGTGTCAGCAACCGAGAGGTAGTTCTAGTTGCATGTGATTATTCTATGCTGGGCGCCCGACTAACCTCTCCTGCCTCTGTAGTATCCCTTGTTGATAGTGCACTCTGCGCTGTTAGTTATCCAGGGCGTTCTACACGCATTGATGCTA
>JAADVF010000119.1:0-52747 GCA_023334555.1 Elongisporangium undulatum
CTCGCAGACCGCTCGGGTCTCGGCACTTGAGAGTCGCTTTGAGCGGACTCGTGCTGCTGAGCACCGGCTCGATGAGCTTGAGCGGTTCCAACGCCAGACGGGTTCGTATCTCGGGAACCTGTCGTACTACTTCGTGTCGTATGACCGGTACGCCGAGCTCCGTGGGCAGGTGACGGCTCTGAGCTCGATTGCTGGTGCGTCTGTCCATCGTGTAGGGTTGTATTTCTTTCGTTATCTCTTCGAGTTTGGAGTGGACTGAACGAAAACCTTCACTGATCACCTGTACAACATGGTTTGGTAGGCGATCAAGGAGTGACTTGAGTGGGTTAATTTCAGCCTTAAGTACAGCTTCGTTCACTGTGGAGTCATCGGTTCCAATGTGTGCTTCAACGCCTCCTAGATCGGAAGTCCTGGAAGTGGATCCACTACCGGTGACATGGGTCACAATGATATCTTTGAAACATGGGACGTCGATTACAGCAACCTGTATCTAATGAAATTAGTTCAGCCTGCCCCTGTGATTCAGCAGGAGCAGGTACAAATGTCACCGATCTCGTTTGAGCACGATTCAGTCGAAGGTTATAGAACGCTTCGTCCAAGTGTTCAATCGACACCTTGGAGAACATTGGATACCAACAATTACAGCATGACACACCCATCGTAAAGGCAGCCTGAAATGGAGGCTCTCCGGCCGCCAATGTTCCAAGGCCTGCCTATACCTTTACCACCGTCGACTTCAAGGTATGCCTCCCCCACACACTCACATCATGCGCCTTAGGTATCCATCTGAATCTCGCGTTTGTACTTGGAGTTGCCAGGCTTGCCGTCGGGGTTGTGTTCATAGTGGTTGTGCTGGTGGAATGTGTTACACAAGGCAAACTGAATACTGTACCATTGCTTCCTCTCGATCATGTTCGGAAAAGGTCCACGTTCAATTTGCCATCTCCAGGGTAGATAAAATGCAACAGCTCCAACAGGGCAAATCAAAGCCTCGTTGAGTCGAAGAGCAGCACCATATTCAATACGTTCGAACTGATTTGTCTTGCCCTTGTCCATGATGATTACAAGCGGAAAACACGGCTGGGTTCCTTCATCACTTAGCTCCAGAGATAGCATGCCTGGAAGCTCTATGCAGCGTTTTGATTCCCCTCTTGCCAATAGCGCGTGACCAAGCAAGAAATCGACGCTACCCCATAGCGCAACACGCCTGTTCCTTGCTTCATCGAGTGCTCACTTAACAATCGCATATCAGGAAGTTTGTAGCCGTCGAGTACAGTGCCATTCCCCGGTCAACAAATTGCTCCTTCTTCCTCTTGACTTCACCTCGTCGTAACACTTGGAAGAAATGTTTAAGAGCTTTGCCTCGTGGGTGCGGGTGGGGGATTGCTTCCTAGCTATTGCAGAACTTTGTTATTGTCAATCACGGCTTTTGTATACGCTTGAATGCCTTCTTTGCTCAATGGGACTGCCATGCCATCTGCATTCTGCTTTCGCTGGTTGTCAGGTGGAACGACAAAGCTTTTTAGGAAAATCGCCAATTTTTGCTCAGTAACAAGAATGCCATCGTCAAAATATCTCACGTGCGTGCACCAGTCAATAAACCCTGTTTGGTGCCGTATTGCTTAATGTGTTGTCGGGTCTGCTTACAGCATGATCGGCTATGACATTATCGCACTTACAGCGGTTCCACTGACCACTCAGCGCTGGCTCCTTTAAGACTAGAACCGTACTTAATGAAAATATACCCTTATATTCTGGGACACGATAATGGCTGAAGCATCCTTTATTTCGAGACAGAGGAAGTACTTGCCACCAATGCAACAAACGAGGAAGACATTACAGATCCAATTACTCACATGTGAAAGCGGCTCTGATGCATCAGTGGGCAGATCGATTCTACCGGAGCTCCATCAGCCACTACCGCTAGCCTCCAGTACTGCCTCTTCAGCTTGCCTTCGACTTGCTTCCATCTTGAGCTGACATGCTTCTAGTTCGTGTTTACCACACAAATATAGACCGCATATATAATGTGTACCACATAGTTTAAAGGCCCTGCGAGAGGAGCGGTCCTAATTTAGGGAATATGTCGTCGGCATTTCTACGCTCTTTTTGACATCACTTCATTACAGTACCGACTAATATTCCAGTATGGATCACGTTTTGTCATTTACCCACTCTTGTTGTCAGTAAACTCTGCTGAAATGAGTGTGGCCATTAGCCATTATTACCCACTGGTCATTTTTCTTGACCAAGGATCCGGGTTTGTCAAATTTTGCTTACCGCAGCCACATACAAACGTCAAGTCAACTTACCAGCTTTTTCACCAAAATTTGCGGCCGTTACATAACCGAGCCAATGGCTTGCATTTCCGCCAATGGCAACCATGAACCCTTAGACGGAGGATCCACAGTACGCGGTTCTGTAGCTAACCCGGAGAACAGTGGTGGTAGAGACCAGACCCTGGAATCAGTCCGCCCTGCCAGCCGGAGCTTCTTCCCCCAGTGGCGGCAGGCAGCAGACAAGGCCTCTTCCTCCGTTGGCCTCGGCATTCCCTCGATCCCGGCACTCCCCCGCGCTGCTGTGTCGTCTGTCGCAAGTTGAGACCCGGCGCAAATGGTGAGCTTCGCTGTGCCCGCGGGCGACGGGGCGCTGACCAAGAACGAGCGCAAGGAGCGCTACATGGCCAAGACGCGCGCCGAGGCGTCGTACCTGTTCAAGTACCTTATCCTGACGCAGATCATCGTGTACCTCGAGGCTGGGTCCATCCCGTGCCTGCTGGACCAGCTCAGTGTCTCGCTGCACCTCACGGCCACGGAGCAGGGCGCGCTGGGCGGTGTGGTCTACCTGTCGCTGAGTGCGGCGTCACCCATCTGCGCCTTCTTCCTGCACCGGTTTAACCCCAAGTACGTGCTGGGGCTGAGTCTGCTGCTCAACAATGTGGCCGTGCTCATGCTGGCGTCAGTGCCCACGGGCTACAGCTTCAGCGCCAACATGATGATCTTCGCGCGCGCGCTCATCGGCTTCACGCAGGCCTTCCCGTGCATCTACACGCCGCTGTGGGTGGACGAGTACGCGCCACGCGAGAAAGTGGCCGGCTGGATGAGCTACCTGCAGGGCAGCGTGCCCATGGGCGTCATGCTCGGCTACTTCATCGGCATGGTCTCCAACTGGGTCGTGCCCGAGAGCTTCCACCCGATCGAGACGTGGCGCTGGCCGTTTCTGCTGCAGTTTGTAGCCATGTGCCCCATCATCGTCGCGATCTTCTTCGTGCCCAAGCGCCACCTGCTCATCCGTAGCGAGGGCGACGGCAGCTCGTCCACCGGCAGCATCGATGGCAGCGCCGGCAGCGCACACATGGACAGCACGGACGAGGTCAGCGAAGAGAGCCGAACGGAGACCAAGCTGGCCGGCCAGTCTGAGATCAACGGACTGCTGCAGCTGGACGAAGCCAAGCGCACAGACCTCGCGGAGGAAGAGCTGTTCAAGCGATCACCACCCAACTCGGCTGCTGGAGACGGCGGCAGCATGTACAGCTTTGCGGAAGACAGCTCGCTGGTGGCCAATACGCCCTCACGCAGCGGCGTGGCTCGTAATGAGGAAGAGGACGTGATGCTCGTCAGTGCCAGCATGTACGGCGGTGGCAGTCAACGTGGTCTGCGGCAGCTGCACCAGAATTACCAAAACCATCACCACTTTGGTCAATACGAGAGCGACGTCGGGTCGGCGTCGTACCCGCAGAGCTTCAACTCGAGCTACCGTGGCAGCATGCTGGACACTGTGGCTGCCGACATGGAGGCAGCTGCGTCAGTGAAGAGCGCGCACGAGCCCATGTTCCCGTCGGCGTTTAGTGTGTCGCAGGTTCCGGCCAGACCACCGAAATCAGCTGCTGGTGCCAACTACGGAGCGCTCGACACCATGCTGACACCAATTAAGTCTCCTACTCGGAGCCTCATGGAAGCATCCATTCTGGAAGAAGAGTTTATGGAGGGAACGTACGAACAGGGCTCGATCTCGGACGGTATCTACGAGCTGCTACACATCCCGATCTTCTGCCTCATCGTTTGCGGACTCACGGCCGTGTACTTCGTCGTCACGGGCGTGCAGTACTGGAGTACAATCTTCATGATCAAGACACTCCACGGTTCGAAATACCTCGTGAACGTGCTGTTCGTGTTCGTGGCAGGCACCGGTCCCATTTTCGGTGTTTTCTACGGCGGCTGGCTGATCGATCACTATGGTGGATACATCGGTGTCGAACAGCGAGCCAAGTCTCTCGGTATATGTATGATCATGGGAGTGATCGCGTTCATTGTCTCGGCCGTCACAACGTTCTTCGATGACATCTACATGACGGCCGCGTTCCTGTGGCTGCTGCTGTTCTTCGGTGGCTCCATTCTTCCGGCGTGCACGGGCATCTTCATCTCGGTCGTGCCGCCTCAGCATCGTGCGCTGGCGTCCTCCTTCTCGGTCATGGTGTTCAACCTCATGGGCTACTCGCTGTCACCGTACTTGACGGGCATCACCATGGAGTGGGTCCTCTCCCAGCAGGGCAAAGTAGGCAGTTACTTTGAGGACTGCGACGAAGCGTGTGCATATCGAATCGGCTTCCGGTTTTGCTTGGTATGGTCACTCTGGTCCTTCATCTGCATTGGAATGGCCTGGCGCCTGGCGCTCAAGCAGGCAGCCGAGGCGCGCGAGATGCTCGCGTTCTATGCCTCCAGCGGCCGCCTGACAGTCGAGAATTAATCCCCTTGTTTCCCCAGATAGTCCCGTTAGTTCTTCGTCCCGATACTCATAAAAATAAAAGATTCAAGATGCTGCGCGTAAGTTAGAGACACCAGTTCACTTGCCTGCTCCTTTTGCCCCATTACATAAATTCCAAATAGATTGCCACAGCTCAACATTTGCGTTCTCCTTCTTCATCGTTATCATTAGGCCTACTACATGCCAGTCGCGATGCGGTCCACCGTCAGGTTGTGCAGCTTTTCCAGACTATCGCACCAGTTCTGGATTGACTGCTGGAACTTCTCCTCAGGCTTCTTGTCCAGCAGCACGAGCGTGTGGTGCACCTGGTCGATCCGCGCCTGGATCTTCTGGTCCAGCACGAGCGACGACAGCAGCGACTCGACTTCCGAGATCTCAATCCCGTTGAGCTCGCGAGCAATGTATCTCGTGTCCATTTTCCGGTACGGCTTGACAATCTTCAGCAGCACCTTGCTCCGGATCGTGCGGAGCAACCGATCGATATAGTGCTTGATGAATGGATCAGCCATGATCGCAGCTTCGTGGCGAGCCAGCACCCTCTCGAACGTCTTGATCTCGTCATGTAGAAAGGCGTCCGTGAGCTTGGTCATGGCCGCGATCTCTTTGTCGTTCTCGTACGGCTTGGCCTCTTGGGAGTCAAACACATTGACTTGGGACTCACTCAGCATGTTGGCCAGCACGAGGTACTTGAGGCACTGGATGCGGCGAGGTTCCCCAGCTTCATCGTAGCTCTTGAAGCCTCCGAAAAAGTCGCTTCGAGCCTTGTCCCAGTCGCGCTACCAATTCAGCAGAGTACCGACCGTGAGTCCGAGCCTGCAATCGATCGATCAGTGCATAGAGAAGGCATAGTCACCTGCATCATGTGCATTTTGCCGCCGCATTCACGGATGACGCCGATAATTCGCTAGTGGAACGACAACACAACCTCATGAGCCCCAGTGAGAGTGGTACAATCAACCCAAAAGCATCCATCTTACGGGGTGAGCCACGCCAGACTTCGTGCGCAGGGCCTTCTCGTAGATCGACACGAGTTTCTTGTTGTCTTTTTGCGACGTGTACATCTGAATCTGAAGCGCATAGACCTCCAGCAGCTGCGAGTTCTTCTTGACGCCGTCGTCGCCGTCTTCTTCTTCACACGACGACAGCAATTCCTTCACGATCTGTCGTAGATCGCAGCCAAGCCATGAGGCGGCGTCCCTTGATGCGTGTCAATGACTCTCTCACTCACCTTGGTCAAGCGAGCGAAGTCGCCAATCTCGTACAATAAATTACCCAGCTTCAGGTTCGTCTTGAACCATAATCGCTATACCAACGCAAGCACGGTGAGCTCAAACGCCCATGGATTCATCATGCAAGCCAGGACCAAGCCAACCTCATTGCGCGCCTCCTTGAGCGTCTCCAGCGTCGTCTCGTAGAAGCGCTGGAGGATCTCCCAATTCTACAGCAGCACGTACACGCAGCATCAGCCGCCAGAGTCCATCGCAGCGGCGTCTCCAAGCAGCGAGCGCACCTTGCTGGTAGAGACAAAGTCCAGGATGCCGTTGATGCCCTTCTCGCCCACGTTGCGCGTGACCGCGCTCTTGGTGTAGCCCAGCAGCTCTTCGTACCGCTTCATGGCCTGGTCATGCTCGTTGAGCTCGAAGTGCAGCTTCACGATGCGCTTGAGCGCCTTGAAGCCCCAGTCGGTGTGCTCGTCGCCCTGGAGCTTTACGACCTGCACGAGCGCGGCTAGCGCCTCGCGCGGCTCGGGCGGGTCGCATTCGAGGTACTGCTTGGCGGAGTAGTACTGGTTCTCGATCTGCACGCGCACGTCGGCGTCGGCGTCGCCCTCCATCTCGTCGTCCTCATCGCTGTAGTCGAACTCGTACTCCTCCTCGTCCGACATGCTGCTGCTTCTCGGATATTTGTTCCCTTTGTGCGCATCTCGCATGGGAGGGATACCGGTTATGTACCGGTATCAATGACCAGCACCCGATTACAGGGATGGTCCATTAAACGGAGAGTCATCAACTCGGAACATGTTAGTGTAACCACACTAACTAGGACCAAACCTCTTCAACATGGGTTCACTCCAGCTTGACGGCGTGAGCGCATCGGAATGTGGGACTTCAGCTCCTTCTAGGATGTGCAGGTGTCAGCGCTCAACGCCAGCTGCGCTCCATCGACATCCTTTTACCCCCCCCCTATCTCGCTTGGAATGAGTTCTCTCAGCCTGCGACAGCACTGGCCCATCAGCATCGAGCACAAATGCATGGAAAACAGATCAACGGAATGATAGGTGAGATCTGCATGGACAAGCAAGAGAGCTATACCGTAGCGGTTTTAATCTGCGTTTCCATCTGTGGTCCATTACAGTGCGTGTCTGGATGCCAGTCATTGATAGTCGCGGTCCAATGGTGCAGCAAGACCAGATGCCTTCAACGCATTGACACGGTCTCTCTGGTGACGCAACTGGGTCCTAACGCTTTAATTCCCATTCCAACGCTGAGATGAGAGAGGGAGACATCCATATATGGGCTATTGCATGGGGCGTGGCGCCTACAGCACGCACAGATGGTACACTGCAGATTAGAACGAGTCATGTTGATGGGTGGTACGGCTCTCAGCGGTCGTTGATTGGCGCGTGGCATGCGCTTCCGGCGGTCGTCCTTTTCTGTCTGCCACACTGGGCACGCGCACTGCGGATGCTCTCTGGAAGAGTCATCGGCGGATGGCGCAACCGGCGCTCGAACGAAGCAATGGTGCTCGACAGTAGCGACTCAACGCGCCTGGCGCAAAGTCATTGACCTAGCCAAGTCCCATGCGCAGGGGCATCACCCCTCGGCTTCTGATTGGCACGAGCCATGCGTCCTTCCGCCTTCTGGTGATCGTGCTTTTGTATCATGTGTCCACCTTCGCAACGGGCTGGTCTTCTCTTACAGTAGATAGCTCTTCACGATGCCAGTCAGCCAGCCAAGTAGCTTGCCGTCGAGCTCGAGACTCATTCGCTAACTTGAGCCATGGTGCGCGCCGACAACCTCGAGCTCGCAGAGCGCAACTCGGACCTGAGCTTAATCCAAGACGTCGCCGGTGGTCCGTACCAGCAAGCCAAGTCGCCCAATGACTTCCTGCAAGTCAAGACCCCCGATGTGGTCGAGGATGGCGCTCTACGCAAGGGCGGAGCGCCCAACATCTACGGCCGCGAGCACATCGGCGTGCTGATCCAGTACGGAGGCTGCGGCCTGGTCTACAGCTGCATCTACGGCCTCACGTACCCGTTCCTGAACAACTACCTGCGCATGTCCGGCGTGGCCACGGCCTCGGCCAGTGTGCTCACGGCGCTGCCCTGGACGCTCAAGCTGTTCTTCGGCATCGTGCAGGACTGCTGGCCCATCTTCGGCTACCGCCGCCGCCCGTACATGGTCATCGGCTGGGTCATTTGCACACTCTCGTGTCTGATCATGGCCTGCTTGCCACTGGGCGACCCGTACTACCCGGACTCGTCCTGGGCCTACCTCACCACCTCGCAGCTCTCGCCGGACCAGATCGCGCAGATCAACTACGACGCACCCAGCAACGGCACCAAGTTCATCATCCTCATGATCATCGCCGATCTGGGCATGGTGATCTCGTTCACAGCCGTGGGCGGCACCATCGTGGAGCTGTCGCAGCGTGAGCCCGAGAACGTGCGCGGCCAGCTGCAGACCATGATCTGGGTCTCGCGGGTGTTGTTCGGCATCGTGTCTACGGCCATGATCGGCTTCGGCCTCAACAGTGACGAGTACGGTGGTGATTTCTCCGGTGCTATGGGCGTGAATGCCGTCATGGGAGTCGCCACGTTCGTCTCGGTGCTCTCTGGCCTGTCGTCCTGGTGGTGCATCACGGAGGAGAAGACCCACCGCCGCTCAGTGGTCGAGGAGTCCAAGAAGCTGTTCGGCCTCATGCAGCTGCGCATCGTGTACCAGGTGCTGGCGTTCCAGTTCTTCAAGAACATGTTCGCGTACGTGAGCAACACGGCCACGTACCCGATCCAGAGCGTCTGGGCCAAGGTCACGACGCTCAACAGCAGCATCTCGACCATCATCGCGTCTCTCATCGGCGCAGCGGCGTTGCTGACGGTGAACAAGTACGGCCTCAACTGGAACTGGCGCTGGATGATCGTGGTCACGCAGCTCGCCGTCGTGTTCATCGACATGATCCCGACCTTCCTGACCGTATGGGACGTCTACCGCTCGCAGTGGTTCTGGCTCGGCGTGCCGCTGCTCGAGACCGTGCCGAGCTACATCACGTTCATCGTGTCGACGTTCTGCATGGTCGAGGTCATGGAGGAAGGCAACGAGGCCGCGTTCTACGGACTCATGGTCGCCATCTCGTCGCTGGCCTCGCCCTTCTCCACAGTCATCACCAAGAACATCGACTCCAACTTTGACATCTCGACGGCCGACCTGCAGGAAGACACGCACTATGTGCGCACGCAGGCGACCTACGCGTACCTGTGCATGTACGCGTGCAACATCTTCTCCTGCGTGTTCGTGCTGCTGCTGCCGAACCAAAAGGCCGAGTGCCAGGAGCTCAAGCGCACGGGCGGCAAGAGCAAGGCCGCGGCGGTGATCACGGTCATCATCCTCATCTTTGTCTACGAGTGGTCCATCATGACCAACCTCATGTCCATCTTCCCGTCCACGTCCTGCCTCGTGATCGCAGGCGGCACTGGATGCTAGATCACTATTGCATGTTAGAACCATAATCGAACCTCAACTGTTACTTCGTGTGGCCACGCTAAAGCCCAAACCAAAATCCGATCACATCAGCGACGCAGCGATCACAGACTCGGCCGGATAGCGTAGCCATCCTGCTCCAGTCACTCCAGCTTCCTGCTGGAGCAAGGTATGGAGAGAATGTCAGTGCTCGTGTCGTCAGCCTGACTGCCCCAATGGGCTCCATTGCGCTGCTGAGAGACCGGATGACTTCGCTGTTGGAGGATGGATACGTGGCCTCGAGACGCACTGTGCCAGACCAGCGTCCGCTTAGCGCTCGCAAAACCGCCCGGAGCCTTTCAGTCCCAAATGGGCCGATGCTCACGTTTCGATTCGTGCTGGCGATGAGAGAGGCGAGCGATGTGGACGTCAGGGACTATCCTTACGAGTTGGTGCGTGGGAATCCAGCGAACGCAGGCCCTGGAGGATTCCTCAACGGAGATCCATTCGTGGTGGAGTTCAGCGGCGCGTATCTGGATCTGGTTCCGAGGCACCAGCTCCGAGCCAAGGTCGTTCTCGGTCGGCCGTTGTTCAAGCTGATCAGGTTGGAATGCTCGCAAGCGAATCGCGAGCTCAGCTGGGACGAACTTCAGTGCTTCCAGCGGGCCCAAGTTTATCACTCCAGCTGGTCCAACATGTGCGATGCGCAAGCTCCAGCGGTGCGATGGCTGATTGAAGCGATCCAAATGACGGCGGCGCATCAGAGCAGCGAGCCCAGATACGAGATGATGGTGGGGCTGGAGCTGGGCAGAACGCGCATTGCGGCGAGGTACACGATGCAGTGTGGTGACTGGATTTTCAAGCGCAGCCTCGTCATGGAGAAGGAGCACTCGATTCGACACATTGTCTTGGACGACAGCGTGAGCGTGCGCGTCCGCTGCTACAGCAAGAACCCGCCTGCTGAAGATGAATGGGACGACCCAGTGATGTTCGATGTGGGCCAGAACAGAGACGTCTGGGACACTGTAGTCATCCGCAAGGAGACTGTGCCACGAAGTGCCAGACACCGTGGGTGTCGATCGGCAGAAAGACCACGGTCATCTACCAAGGATTGCGCTGCCAGCTGGTTCAAGTTCGGGATGCGTGCATGGTCAAGATGAGCATTCCAACGCCTCAGGGCTTCATGACGTCGCCCGAAGACGTCCAAACAGAGCCGATTTATTCTCTGAGTCGCCTGCTCGACCTTCAAGTGCCCTAACGGTGTTCGGATCCTCGCGATTGCATGTTCGACTTGTCCGATTTGGACTATTGCACGTAAAGCTTCATTATAGAAGCTCAAAGCTTGCGCTTGAATGAGTAGTTCGCTGTAGCATTTGACTGGCAAATTGGACAGCACTGAAGCAACAGCAACGAAGAGTGCTGAGATGTCAATTGATTGCTTTGTAATTCAAGACTAGAGCTGCTATCAATTCGCCTCTTCTTCCGGCTTCTCGGTCGGGAATTTCCAGCCGACGGTGCGCAGGAGCCCCGTGAGCACAGGCTCCGACTCGCACGCAACCGAGAACTTGACCGCGGAGGTCTTGGAGCTGTCGCCAGCAGAGCTCTCGTTCGTCCACGACTGAAGCTGCAGCTTGCGCTCCAGAGGCACGACTTCCAGCTCGTCCTCCACGATGCAAGTGCACATCAGCGGCAGCTCGGGGATGCGCTTCTCGCGTTGGAGCAGCGCTGTGGCTTGGCCCAACATCCACATGAGCGGCGTGGACGTCTTGGCGTGCTTGCTGCTCGCTCCACCGAAATCCGTGAGGCTCACCGCCGCGAATTCGGCCAGATTGCGCGTAGTGCACGCGAACGTCTGCTTCTTCTCGTTGGCGGTCGTGCGCTCCAGCAGCGTAGCGTCCAATTGCGCAGCCGGATTGGAGAGCGGCATGAGCAGCGTCTTCTGCGGGAACGGCACGGACAGCACCGTCACGGACTGCCACACGGTGCCCTGCTCGTCAAACAGATCGGTCTGCACCGTGAACTCGATCTCAGTCTCCAGGAAGCGCTTCTCAGTCAGCACCATCACGGCCTAGGAGGATTCACCAACACATCAGTAACAGCCAACCAGCCAGCCAGGCGATCGCAGTTCCATGAAGCCAGCGCACGTACCAGCAGATCCGGGTGCTCCTGGTCCTCCTTCTTCTCGCGGAAGCTCATGTCCAGCTCACGCAGCTGGCAGATCGTGAGCGCCTTGATGCGCAGGTTGCGCACGCTGACGGGAAAGTTGGAGTTACCCAGAAGCTGCACTAACAGCGGGCTGAGCGCCACCTGCGGCACGATGAACGGCACCTGGTCCAGCGCCAGCTTCTGGAAGCCCAGCGAGGTCGTGAGTTGCGCGAAATCCGTCGGCAGCAGCGCAAATGGGCACTGCAGCGTGATACGAGGACACGAGCTGCCGATGATGGTCTTGCGCCAGCCCTGACGCGTGAGAGACGACAGCCAGCAGCGCCAGAGGAACTCCTTGGTGCCCAGATCACTTGGCGACGGCAGCGCTGCGTAGCTGCTCGTGTGTCATACACAAACGATTTCGGTCAATAGGGAGAGCACAGGGGGCTACGAGAGCAGAGGAGAGCAACTAGCGTACGCGCAGGCGACGTCGTGGTCCCACGTGACCGCCACGTATAGCAGAGGCGCGAGCACCGCCAAGGCGATGAGCACTCCCACCACCAGAGTCATGACCATGATGATTGCGGATTGCGTATGGTTACGGTTTTCCTGTTGTTGCGACGTAATAAAAGCGTAACCTACCTCTCCATGCCGTAGTTTACGTGCACCACACTAAATCCACGCACTGAGCCTAATTGCAGCCTAGTTTCAATCTTCCTCCTCCATCGGTCCCACTCGGATTCCAGGCGGCAGCTTGGGCTCCGCGAGCTCCGGCAGCGGCCGCAGCGCGTGCGTGTGGTCCAAGTGCAGCACCAGGTCGAACTGGTCGCTCATCTTGCACAGCGAGTAGTGCGACTGCCGCTCCGTGGCGCGGAGGTACTGCACGCCCACGAACCGCTCCTCACGCTTGGGCTGCATCACCTGCCGCGCCTTCTCCTGCGCTTTGGTGAGTGGCTGGTTCGGATCATTCGAGCGAAACAGTAGCCCAAACTTGCGGCCCAGGTCCTCGCGCTCCACTGTGACCTGGTGCAGCAGATCGCCCGTGCTGTCCGGCAGACTAGGGTTCAGCTTCATGACGTGGTCACGGCCGTTCCAGTGATTAGCGGCTCGCACGGAGCCCGTGCACGTCGATAGACCGATGAGAAAGCAGTCATCCTTGCCAACCATCTGGCGCACGAGATGTCCCACGTTCACTTGGCCCATGCGCTCGTACTGCTCAGTCGCGGTAGCGTCGCCAATGTGCGAGTTGTGCGCCCAGACCACAGCACGCGCTCGGTCCTGAGAGCCCAGCTGCTGCAGCTTCTCGTCATGGAACTGCAGCGCGTTGGCGATCATGTCGGCCATCGCACGGTCGCGGATATTCCAAGTCAGTGAGCCGCCCATGTAGCTCTGTCGGTAGTACTCCTCGGCCGCCATCACCACTCGCGCGTTCTCGTGCGCACTAAAGTACTCATCGCCGTCACCAAACACGCTCTTGTACTGCGGCGCCTTCTGGTCCAGATCCTCCAGCATCTTGCGGATCCGGTTGCCCTGCGGCTGCACTGCGCCTGCCATCACAGCGAGGCAGTAGTTCTCTTCATGCGGGCGGAATTGCTGCAGCACGCCATAGCGTTGACGCGCCCGTTGGGCCATGGCCGGATCCACGGCGTCCAGATACGCGATCACTTGGTCCGTAGACGAGAACATGCTGTAGATATCCAGACCAAACAGCGCGACTGGCAGCGCCTGAGAACCAAACAGTTGGTGTTCACGCTGGGCATTCTCGCGATGCAGCCATTCCACAAAGTCGCGGACGACTTCATTGCGCCACATCCACACGGGGAATCGTGCCTTGAGCACATCCATGACTTCTTCCGTGCTCATCAGCTCCAGCGACTTAGCTGCAGCGCTAGCAGCAGAAGCAGGACGCGGTGGTGACGTTACCGGAGAAGTGGATGCTGACGACGAGCCCGACGCAGTGGGCGAAGTCCCCGCCGAAGACGAGGCCAGCGACTCGGTGGACGCGCGCGTGCCGCCCACGTACTGGTGCAGCTTGTAGAAAGTCGGGAAGTCGGACTCGCACAACACGAGCGAGAACTTCTCCTTCTCGATCAACGCGCGCGTGATGGCGGCCCGCAGTGCGTAGAACTCTTGCGTGCCGTGGGTCTCCTCACCAATAAGCACCACGCGCGCATTCCCGATCGCGTTCCGGATGCGCGCAAAGTCATGCTCTGCCAGCTCTGCGAGCGCAATGCTGGCGTCCGCCAGTGCAGCTACAGTGTTGCTCTTGCTCATGCTCAAAGCCCAATGCCCCAATGAGCTGATGTTGAAGTTCGCATGCGCCAGTTGCCCTTTAAATACGGTAGTATGTACCATAAACAAGCAACCAAAAGAAAACGTAATTAAGGTGGACCACATGGTAAAAAGCTGCTGGCCAAGCAACCTTCAGAGGACATGATGCTGGGCAGACTGCTGTGCCGGCCTGTCGGCTGCGGCCGCCGCTTGCGACCGCGTAGCTGCAGCCTCTCTTCATTCGCTCAGCCTCTGGCTGTGTTGGCCTACGCAGACGGTGCCAGTCGCGGGAACCCTGGTCATAGCGGCTGCGGCGCGCTGCTGTTGGATCCAGTCTCCAGGCGCGTGCTGGCGTCGCGAACGGCGTACCTGGGCGACCAAGGCACCAACAACTCGGCCGAGTACAACGGTCTGCTGCTGGCGCTCAAGATGGCGCAGAGTCTGGACGTGCAACATCTTCACGTGCACATGGACTCGCAGCTGGTCGTGCGGCAGATGCAGGGCGTCTACCGCGTCAAGGCCGCCAACCTCCGCGGCGTCTACCTGGAATGCAAGCGGCTCTCGGCGGCGCTGGACAGCGTGACGTTCTCCTACGTGCCCAGAGAAGACAATGCAGCGGCCGACCGCCTGGCGAACGAGGCCATCGACGCGCAGCTGAAGCTCCAGCCAGCCGAGTCCAAGGCAGCCGTCTGATACTACTATTGATTGGGTAAAGAGGGGGAAATAGACTATATGCATGCAGTAGAGTTAAATGTGCGAGACGCCAAGCTGCTGCTCGGCCGTGTACTCGCGGTCCTCCTCGTCCTCGACCGTCTCGTCAAGCTGCTCGGCGATGATGCGCGCGATGAAGAGCACGACCACGAGGTTGTACATCCGGCGCAGGCGCGACATGAGCCACTCGACCAGGCGCAGCGTGTCGAACGAGCAGGGCAGCGTGGTACGGAAGATCGTGCGCCAGATCGTGGCCACGTATGTGAGCGAGACGCCCGTGGTCTGCGGCACGCCGAACGAGCTCAGCGCCGACACGAAGAACAGGCCGATGACTTTGCCGGCCGTGAGCTCGCTGGTCCGGTCGCTCGTGTAGGCCATGAAGATGCACGCCGTGGTGAAGAAGATGGCCTTGCCGCAGAGCGAGAGCGAGACGCCGATGCAAATCGTGAACTGCGCCAGCGTGCGCGAGACCTGGCGCGACTTCTCGATACTGCGCATCATGACGGGCACCGTAGCCAGGTTGTTGTCCGTGGAGAACATCACGATCAGGGTCGGGATCATGTAGTACATGAACTGGAGCGGGCTCTTGCGCACGAGAACGAAGTACGCCACGCACATGACCAGCAAGAAGTGCACGAGCAGCGCCACGAACGTGGCCACCACGAAGTAGATGGCCTTGGCCACGGATTCTTTCGAGTCCGCGCCGTTGATGATGCTGGAGGCCATGGCCGACCCCGTGCACACGGGCGTGAACCAGATGACCCAGTTGAGGATCATCTCGAGCACGAGGTTCACCTGCCGCAGCAGGATCAGCGCGTAGTTCTGCTTGCTCTTGGCCTCGTCGTGGGCCAGCACGAACGCAGCGCCGAGCGCGATCCCGAACAGCGTGATGCCCATGAATTGGTCGGTCACGAACGCGTTGGCCACGTTGGACTGGAACAGCAGGCCGAAGACGTTCGAGATCTGCGCGGGGAAGGTCGTGTTGGTCGTGATGCCGGCCGGGTCGGCGATCGTGAAGCCAGTGACGTTGAGCATGATGAAGTCCAGCGCATTGCGTTCCTGCTCGCCATTGCACTGGCCCGTGAGCGTGGATAGGAACTTCTTGTTAGGGCACTGCAGCGTCACTGTGGCTGTCGCTGAGCTGGCCACCTCGTTTTCGCGTTTGGTAAAGGATGGGGAGAACGCAAAGCCTACGCCCAGGCCCACGAGCGAGGCCGTGAAGGCCACGAACACGAAGTAGCCGATCATGCGGCCCATCACGGCCTTGGTCTTGCGCGACGTCACCAGGTTGGCCATGCAGATGATCGTGCTCGTGAAGATCAGCGGCAGCACGAGACAGGACATGGCGTTCATGTACAGCGTGCCGGCCATGCCGATCCAGTCTACGACGGTCTGACTCGGAGATGCTATGTTCGCGGTGGTGCCCAGAACGAACCCCAAAGCGCCTCCGACGCAGGTCCAGAGCATGCTGGGCGCCTTGTGCTCCAGATCGATGAGCAGGTCGTCGTCACTCAGGCCGCTGCCGTTGCCTAGATGATTGTGGCCGTTCACGTCAAAGAGCTCGGGCTGCTCAAGGAACTGGGTCGTGGGCGTCATGGTCATGGTCATGGCCATGAGGTTCTCCACCCCGTCCACGCTCTCGCGAAAGGCTGGAGGCCGGTGGCCATTGCCAGCGTCAACAGCGTGGTGGTCATCCATCTTGCTCTCGCTCTCGTCCTCTTCGTTCTCGTAGAGCATTCGGCTGGCCTTGACGAAGCTGCCGCGCCGATCCGGAGGCTGGAACGCGGGCGCCTCGCTACCTGCGCGCGTGAGTCGCTGCAGTCGGGCGTCTTTGCGATTGAAATCCATTCGGGACACGCGCTCTTCAATGCACAATGCAAGTCCCACGCGACAGAGGCAGTCAGTCAGTGAGCCAGCCACGCAGGACGTGGGTCTCCAGTGGTTTCAAACTGCGCTGGTCTATTCTCTCCATGCTTAAATATATCACCAAAAACCGCCCTTCCTCGGCGTCTAATCCCGATCCGATCAGATCCAGACCTCGTTGCCGCCGCCGCTGCTCTCGAGCGTGGTCGCGCGCACGCGCTCGATGCGCGACAGCTCGGCGTCGAAGAACTGGCTGGGCTCGATCTCTTCATTGGGCTGGTGCTGACGGCGGCTGTTGTTGTGGAGGTTGGTGTTGTTGCTGGTGGCGTCGCTGTAGCGGCGAGAGTTCATGGCCGTAGCCACGAAGCGCTCGTCCGTCTCGTAGGCGAGCATGAGCGAGATGAGCGCGTTGTTCGTGACGCTCACGACGGCCACGAGCGGATCACAGAGCCAATCCATGGCGGCCGCAAAGGCCAGCATCGCGACCGTCTGGCTCGTGGTCATGGACGGCATGACGCAGAGCAGCACGGCGCCGAGCACGGTGCAGCCACCACGAGGGATCGGAGGAGCCATGAGCGAGCACACGACGCTGGCCAAGATGACGACCACGACGTTCGCGAATGTGAGCGAGTCCTCCAAGTCGGACGCGTACATCACATACACTGTCATAGCCGACAGATGCGACGCACGGCCGCTCTTGTTGAGGATAGCGCCGGCGGAGCAGACGAAATGCGCCAGCGGCATGGACACCAGCTTGGTCTTGGCGATGCTGCGCATGGTCGCGGGCAGCGCCAGCAGCGCAGAGCTGGAGCCCAAGGCCACAAACTGCGCTGGAATCAAATGCTTGCTGAAGTCGATTGGGTTGTCCATGATCGTAAAGCTCGCGACACCGAGCACACTGCCGATGTTGATGCCCAGAGCCACCAGCAGAACGCCAGCAAAGGTGACCACCTGGTTGAGTGTGGGGCGAGAGACTTGGCTCTCTTGCTCCATGGTCGTGATCTGCACGAGCGCCGCGGCCGACATGAAGACCATGCCCAGCGGCAGCAGGTCTAGCACGAAGCGCAGCAGCATGTTGAGCATGATCTCGGCCTGTACGGCCAGCAGGAAGAGCATACTGGACTGGCCTTCGCCATCGTGGGACGAAGACAGCAGCGCCACACCCAGCGCTGCGCCGATGATCACGAGACTCAGGATGTCGCCGCGTGCAAAGGACTCGATGGCGTTGATGGGGAAGACGGTTTCCAGGAACTCCACCAGCTCGTCCGAGAGCGTGTCCACGTGCTGCGCCTGGTATTCCCCTGATAAATCCTGCAGCTTAAAGCTGGTGGCGTTGGCCTCCACGCACAGCATCGTGCCGTTATCCTGCAGCTGCATGACCGTGTCGTTCAACGGACAGCGGAACGAGAACGTGCTGCTGTTGCTCGCAGCCATAGAGGTCGCGAGCGTGTCGCTCTCCAGAAAGGCGCTGGCGAACGCGAACGACACGACTGCGCCCACGATGCTGGCCCAGAGCGTCGTGACGAAGAAGTACGCGAGCATCTTGAACATCACGGGCTTGTGCTTGTTGCGGGTCACGATGTGCATGGCGCCCAGCAGCGAGTGCACAAACACGCTGGGCACGACCACGCACAGCAGTGCGTTGGCCACGAGCTGGCCGGGTAGCAGGATGAGCCACTTGGTGGCCGTGGCCTCGCGCGCGTCCACGAGCGCGATAATGAGCGCCATACCGATGCCGAGCGTGGTGCCGGCCAGCACGTACCGTGCGGGCACGTTGTCGTAATCGGGCATGGTCTGCAGCAGCGTCTGGTCATACGTGTCGGCGGCCGTAGTGCACAGGTCCTCGTCCAGCAGCCGCGGCGGCAGCGGCCCATCGTTGGGCGACGGCATGGCGGGGGCCATGGCGACGGGCAGAGAGAGAGACTGTCTAGCCGGAAGGCGGCGCCATCAGCCGGTAGAGGCGCGGCGTCATGCGGCAGAACCAGCTGGAAGCCGGTGTCTGGCCAGTTCCAGGGCGATCCCCCAGCTGGTTGGGTCAACTGTGCAACAGGCGGATGCTTGAAATATCTCCAGGAAACCAAAGTTCTAGTCCAGGTGAACCCATCCTTGAATTCAAGTTCTAGATAGCTCCTTGATGTTGTCCCGGTTCAACGAACCGGACCGCCTGATTTGGGACCGCCATGTGGTCGGCGGTTCTTCGGCATGCACAATCAAAAGATGAGCATTCTGGACGAGATCGCGGCGCAGCGGCGCGTGGACGTGGCGGCCGCCAAGGCGCGGGTGTCGGAGAGCCAGCTGCACGAGGCTATCCGCAAGCACGAGGAATCCTTCGGGCGGGCGCTGAACGTGCTGGACCGCCTGCATGTGGCTGGGGTGAGTGCCAGGAGTCCACGATCCGCTCTTTCTCTCAAGTAAAGGCTCATGACTGTTGCTCTTGTATCGCGGTAGAAACCGTCGTGGTCGCATGTGGCTCTGGCTGCCGAGTTCAAGCGCGCCAGTCCAAGCAAGGGCGACATTGCCATTGGCGTCGACATCAAAGGTAGAAAGAAGGCCGTGCTGCCGGTTTGATCTCATTGAATAGAAACTGATTTGCGTGGTGCTGCGCATGAGCAGAGCAGGCGCGACTGTATGCGAACGCTGGGGCCAGCATGATCTCCATCCTGACAGAGCCCAAGTGGTTCCAGGGGTCGCTGCTGGACATGCAGGCGGCGCGCGAAACGGTGGAAACGCTGGCCGCCCGCCCCGCGATCCTGCGCAAGGACTTTATCATCGATGCGTATCAGCTGCTGGAAGCGCGTGCGCATGGAGCAGACTGCGTCCTGCTGATCGTGGCCATCTTGAGCGCTGAAGAGCTCAACTACCTGCTCGGAGTGAGTGCCTTGGCCTTGCTGTATCCAATCTGAAGCTGTTCATTGACGTACTCTGCTCTGGTAGTTCACACACGCGCTGGGAATGACCGCTCTGGTTGAAGTCAACTGCATCGCTGAGCTGGACATTGCTCTCAAGGCCAAAGCCAGGTGGCTAATTCATTGATCTCTTTGAGTGCTTGCTCACTGCACCACTAACAGCCAATTCTCTGTCGTAGACTCATTGGCGTCAACAACCGTGATCTGCGCACCTTCAAGCTGGATCTGAACACGACTGTGCGCATCGCACAGGAGATCAAGGCTCGCGGTATCTCGTTGGGCCGTGATGGCGTCACGCTGTTCGCTCTGAGCGGCATTCACAACCATGCGGACGTGGAGAAGTTTGAACACTGCGGCGCGCGTGGCATTCTGGTCGGAGAATTCCTCATGAAGAGTGGAGATGTGAGCACGACGATCGACAAACTGCTCGCACGTCGCCGCAATTCGGATCTGCTGAACGAAGCCTTTGCACAGCCACTGGCCAAGATTTGTGGTGTCACGAAAGAAGAGTACGCGATGGCCGCACTGCGTGCCGGGGCCAACTTGATCGGCTTGATTTTCGTGCAAGGCTCGCCTCGCTGCGTGGATGTGGAGGAAGCCAAGAGCATTGTCGCGGCCGTGCGTCGTTATGGAGAGCGTGAGGGCCCGATTCTCCCAGAGGTCATCAAGAACCGTGTGCAGGACTTTACGCGCACGCCCGATTGGTTCCAACAGAACGCAGCGAGTCTTCGCGAAGCATGCTCTCGCGCTCCGTTGGTCGTCGGTGTGTTTGCCAACCAGTCTGCCGAAGCCGTGAATGCTGTCGCCCGGGAGGTGGGTCTGGACATCGTGCAGCTGCACGGTGATGAAGGCTTTGAAATTTGCAAGGAGATCGAGCTCCCGACTATCCGAGTGTACCACCTTCCTGACATGATCAACACGGATAGCGTCGATGCTGAAGGTATCCTGCAGCACGTCAAGGGAGGTAAGATGGCCATCGCTGGGCTGGCACACGGGTGATTTGCAGTTGATTGATTGCCTTTTCCTTGGTAGGTCTGGCCAACTTCCTACTGCTAGACACCAGCATCAAGGGCCAGCAAGGTGGCACTGGTGTCACGTTTGACTGGAAGATCGCAGCCTTGTTTCGCCAAGCGCATCTTCCGTGCTTGATGGCCGGCGGCTTGACCTCCTCCAATGTTGGCAAGGCCATCGCTATCGCTGGCCCCTTGGGTGTCGATGTGAGCAGTGGCGTTGAAGTCAAGGGTTCGCCAGGCGTGAAGGACCTGAACGAGGTGACTGCGTTCGTGAAGGTCGTCACTGAGCACCTGTCGGTCGCATCGCTCAAGATTATTGAAGAGTAACTTGAGTAGACAATCGCTTGTTGACAGTGTTATCATCATTGTTCCAAGTTAAATGGATACAGATCGTTTCTTACAAAGCATTCACTGCTACGTACTTTTTGTTCAGATCACGGAGCAACTGGAGCTGGAGGAGGTGAGTCTTGCGTGATAGCGTCACCTGGCTTTTGTTGCTGGCTTTTGTTTTCCCGCTTACGTCTCGAGTCGCCTGCGTTCTCTTTTTTCGCCTTGGAATCAATCCGCTTGCCCTTTGATGCGGGAGCTTTGCTATTGCCCGTCGTGGCTTTAGACTCTCTTGAAGCATTAGGAGCTTCTTTCGGCTCGTGGGGATGTTCGTTTCCGCGCTTTCCTCTTTTCGAATCCCGAGGGCGTTTACTTCGTGCAGTAGATTGTTCCCCATTTTCTGACGGTTTGGGTGTTTCGGATGTGTCAGCATCGATCGAGACACCATTACCAGGAGGAGCAGCATCGGTGTCTGGCGAAGCACGGTCACGAGAAGGTCTTGCGTCTTGTTTCGGAGCGCGCTTTCGCTCTCGTTGTGGTTTGCTCTTCGATTTGTCCGCTCTCGCTGCCTTTTCTTTCGGCCTAGGCTTGGCTGATTTGTCCGATGCCTTTCCAGCAGACTTCACGGGCTCGCAAACGCATGATGAGAACGACTCTCCACCTGCCAAAAGCTCGTAGGCACGCTGGAACTCATCGAAAATCTGCTGCTGGGCCTTGAATTGTAAGACACAACCAAGATCACGCGTCGTTTCCAGTGGATCTTCAATACTAATACGCCACGATTTGGCCTTGTCTCGCCCCCAGCGGCTTCGTTTCTCCATCTGTTCCAACTCTGGGTGGCGAATTGTCACAACGTGGTGGGCGAAATCAAAGCAAGTAGCGTAGAACTTGAAAAAGCCGAGCAGCAAACTGGAGATATTGAGGCTTGCGTCCTCAGAGCCACCATTGGCTAAATGAAACGAGCGAGCCATCGTGAGATCCGTACAAAAGGCAATATCGATTTCGTCCTGGTAATCAGGGCGGATGTTCGCATCGACAAGCAATTGAGGATGCTGCAGGTTTGGCAGAATGTGAGCCACCCGTTGCAAGAAGTAGATCGTGAGCAAAACAAACGAGTACGAGCTGAGGTAGCCCAAGGATGCATCGCTGACAGCTCGTTGCTTGGCCCAGTACTTGACAGCCATTCCTAGAATCCGTGCACGGTCATCTAATGTCGCGTACGCACGAAGCAAGCGAGTGTTGCGGGTGGCCAAGACGTTATCGAAGCACAAGTCACAATCCATACCGCTGGGAGTATGCATAAACCGGATAATTGGGATCCGTGCACCGCTCAGCACATATCGAATATCACACTTTGCTCGCTGAAGTAGGGCCCGCAATCGATACAAATCATCACTGCGCCGCTTGCTTTGCGCGAGAAGTGCCTTGAATTCTTCATTTGGCTTCACGGTATCATGATGGTTGTCGTCGCTGTGCTCGTGCTTGCCATCATCCCCCAGTTTTGCGCTAATCGCGTCATAAAGCAAGCTCAAATTCCCAGCGAAAAAATTCAGCGCATTGAGCTGTTTGGCTTGCTTGTGAGGATTTTTGGCCTTTGCTTGCTTCATTTCTTCGGCCATTAGAGTGACCTTTTGCTTGCTCTTGAGTACTTGGCCCCGGAGTTCCAGCAGCAACGCTGCGTCATTAGCATGATCCTGCGCGATAACTGACGGTTTACTCATTGCTTTAAGCTGTCGAGCACTGACAGTCAACTGCTTTGTTGGCTCATCGTCGCTGGAGGTCGGAAATATGAGACACATGTCCACATCCGAGCTCTTGGATCCGTAACGAGACAGTGAGCTGCCAAAGAGCGATAGCTGCACATTTTTCCAGCGACGTCCGTCGCGACGGATGATTTGCTGGAGTTGGTTGACGACCCCAAGGCGTCGCGTCTCCTCTTGCAAGTCGATTTTGAGCTCGTCGAAGATGGACTTCACTTCCTGCTGCCAAAGCGCGTGGGCTTCTGCTGGATCCGACACAGTATCTAAACACGTGTTTGTGTCATCATGCTTTGCCGTCAAAAACGCCATAAATTCCGCCACTTGCTTTGCAGCCAGGCTCTCGGGAGTTGCGCGTTCCTTCTTGCGCCGTGGCTTCTTGACTTTGGTGCCTTCCGCTTCAGTCGCTTCCTGCTCTTCAGGCTGAGGCGTTCCATCACTGATATGATCGCTTTGTTGAGGCTCGTCTTCCTCTGCCGGGGAAGAATCACGACTCAGCCACTCGACCCAGTCCTTTAGCGCGTCTAGGTCGCCGACATCAGCATGGCAAAGCAGGACCTCCGTGGTCAGCTCCATCAGCTCCGAGACCATGGCACGCTCGCAAGCTCCTCGACTACGCGGCTCTTCTGGCTGCGGTCTCAGCTCTGCAAGCACATCACGTACGACAGCTTGCATGCTCCAAGGCTCTGCCGAGGCCTTTGGTGAAGCTGAAGGCGATCCAGCCGCAAGCTCGGCGCGCAATTGCTTCTGCAGCAGATGCAAGCGGAACACGCGCTCCACGATGTCGGCCTTGGAGGGCGTCGTGATGTCACCCAGCCCCTGGCATCGGCCCAGTAGCCACTGCGCAAACCACAGATCTCCATGGCCAGACGCAAACCATGCAGCCTCGCGCCAGTGCAGCGGAACGGCGGGGGCTTTCTCAGCAGCCTTCGACTCGGGTGCTGGCCCAGATGCTGGGTCTTCAGTCACAGGGGCGCTTGGGTTGGGCTCCTCTGTCGACCGAGCCGACTTGCCTCTCGAACGGCCACCGTGACGTCGATCTCGGGCGCTTGGCCGCTCTCGCGGGGCTTCCCCTCCGCCGTCGTCCGCCATCGCCGCAGGATCTCGGTCACTGAGCACGCGTGTCAAAACAGCACGAAATAATCGTTCGTTGATTGGACAATAATATCTCCTGAACACCTTTTCATTGAAGGATACTTGGTTTTCATTTGAAGCCCAATATCAGCCAATGGTTCTGTAGTACGGAATCCAGCGACCATCACTCTGCGGCCTGCCGAGTGCGCGCAGCAGGTTGCACTTTGATCAAGAGGCTGCAAGGACGCAGGAAAGCACGCGGCATCGAACAGCCAGGACTGCGTACATGGCGGCGCAACTCACTACACAGAGATACCAATCAATGAAGAAATGGATGACGCGCTTCATGCAGGCAGGTTGGCGCGACGTGGATGCTTCAGGAGTCGTCTGCATTCGTCTACCGTCGTCCGCCGTGTAAGTACGACAGGTGTGAGAGATGAGTTTAGATTGCTGACAGGGCGAAGAAGAGCGAGCGCGTTTCCACGAGTGGCGCGAGGGCAATGGTGCTGCCAGTTGATGTGCCGTATTCGCACTTTCTCGCTCGATACGCCAGGATGGTTGAAGATGTCAAGCCGAGCTTGAAGCAGATGCTGAGCGTGGATATTGAGGAGCGTTGGCTGATCTTGCATCTGCATCGACTGCGCGGAGCAAATGCGTCGTCGCGGATGGTTGCGGCATTAAATGCGTTTGAGAAGGTGCAACGCCATGCAAGTGAAGCTGCACGCACGTCATTTGATCGTGCTCAATGCTTCTGGCGGGTCTTGTTGACTTCGGATCTTGTGGTTAGCCACCAGCCAAGTGCAATGATTGAATCTGCAGTGCGAATCTTGGAGACGACGACTCCACGTTTGCTGTTGGATGTTTCCGGTCGAGTGATAACGAGTGAACTCTTGGATGGAATTGAATCATTCTTAGCTACGGCGTACGAATCGCGGCATTTGAATCACAGTCGTCGCCCTGTGGTGGTCGGCTTGCGCTTCACAAAGTCTCGGCTTCGGACAGAGCAGTTGTGGTTGTTGATGCAGATGCTGGAGAGGTTGTACGCCCGCAAACATGAAAGTCAAGAGCCGCCCTTGAAGAATCGTGCGTTTGCTATTGGCTATTTAGATCTTGGTAGCAATGGGCTATCGGCTATGGAGTTGGAAGTGGTCGCAGAAATCATGAAACACAATGCATCGTATGACATCCAGCAACTCATTTTAGAAAACGTATGCGCACGTTCACTAACCAATGAAGCGCACATGTCGTTCAGTATGCTCATGGCTACCGTTTTCGATGTTGATACAATCCTTCATGGAGGCGAAGAAAGGTCTAAACTAAATCTCAAGGAAGGATTTGCTTTGAAGCATTTATCTCTGGCGAAAAACGACTTGGGTTCTGACCAATATGCGGCTATTTTTTCAGCTCTTCGTCACTCGAAGGCTGTAGAAGACCTGTGCTTGGCAAGTACTCTTTCTTTAGTAAACGCTCGTGATCGAGAATTATGTTGGCGCTGGATAGCCTTTGGCCTGACACGCGCTCGTGATGGCTATTCGGAGCCTAAAAGATGGGCATTGAACAGACTGGATCTATCGGATAATCCATTATTTCCTATGGACGTTGATTCGTTTTCAAGAGCACTACAAAATCCAGCAGCAGAGCTTTTACGCAATGAAGATTACGCTAGTGAACGTTTGGAAGATATGAATCTATGGGCAAAAATCGCTGCAACTACCCGTATATTCAGCGCTCCTGACACAGAGTCGCGCTGGTTATTCATGATTGATATTGAGCGCAAACTGGAAGTATTGTACATACTTGATGATTGGATTTGCGTCGTGGTTCCTGGATTTGGCTGTGGATGGGTCCACACAGAAAGCATTTCTATTTCTGAACAAATTACTTGTCAAAGCACCCACGCAAGCTCTTCTGAAAGCGTGTTATCGGAATTAGTGATGAACCGCATGCAGCAGTCAGAGACCACGATGCCAGCTGCAATTGCGCTTCTTCAAACGATTGGTTCTGGGCTTTCACATCTTTCTTTGCAGCATAATACCATGTCTGGTGCTCATTTCGCAGCGATTTTGGAGTCGTGCCCGAATTTAGTGCACCTGGATTTGGAAGGTTGTCGAATTAACGACATTGAGCCGCTTGTACGCGCACTTGAGCAACCGCGTACAAGACAACAACTCCGTTCGGTCAATCTGAACGCAAATCTCATTGGCTATATCGGCGCAACCAATCTGGCGTTTACCTTAAGATCTCCGCCATTTCCTGCGCTTGAAACCTTGCGCCTTGCCAAGAATCCGATCGGACTTCATGGGGTGCTGGGCATGCATACTGTGCTTGGCTTGAACAAGACATTGTCTACATTTGAAGCAGATTTCCCTGATGAAGAAAGTTCAGGCGAGGAACATCTAGCAGCATGTCGCTCCATGGATACCGCGTTTCAGCATGAGAAGCTGCGAATTATCCCGCTTAATGTCGGCATGAAACTCGCGTTCCTCAGCGTAATGCGATGCTCAACATTTGCAGACTCGTCCTTCGCCCAGAGTCAACTCCCAGTGTTGGATACATGCGTTATTAATCATGTTTTTGAATACGCTGCAGCACAGATCAACCGTTGCATCGTATGGCGTAGGAGTTAGCTGCGGTGTGCAGGAAAATAATATACGTGCAGATATGCATAGTCTGACTTCCAAGTTCTTCCGCCTTGGGTTTGGATATTCTCTAATTGCTCGGTTGCTGCAAGGAATAATCACAACCAGCAGTTACGATTACAAAGTGGAAGATCGGTTTACAAAGCAGCGCTCAGGTTCCTTAACTCTTTCGTGGCGTCGGATTGTGTGTCCAACATCCGAGTTGATTTTTTTCCGAGGCGATTGGAGATTCAGGAATGGTTTTGATGGTCAAAGTCTGTGGTTGTTGCATTGTCCGGATTGCTGTGTTAACAAAGTCACGCGAAGGTCCTAAAGCGCGACAAACGAGCGTTCGCCAAGTGGGGGGCTGACGAGTCCTCTCCACTGGCCAGGGGTCCAGAAACTTGATCAAAACAGTGGTACATCAACGCCCCATTTGTGCGAGTGTCGTGCATACTGATTATGCTACGCTGAGATCGTCCTTTCGCTTCTCAAGCGCATCGCAAACGAGATCCAGTCGCAGCGTTCCAGAACGTTCCAGCTTTCGCTGGGAGAGCACTTCATATCCACAGGAATTCGAGTGCGTCGAGTGCGATCCGGTCGAACGTTCGGCCATCGAAGCTGGCAATGCAGACAGTTTGGCTCGGCTTCAAGCTTTTCGGGTCCTTTTCTTTCGAGTTTGGGCCATTTCTTCTGCGCCAGCTGGCCGACTAATCAACTGATCCGGGCCAAAGAGAAAGGCCCGGCGCAACGCAACGCAACGAAGGCGCCTTGGGCACGTGGGAATGACGACAGGCTGCACTATGGGAATCTGTATGAAAGAGCCCAGCGAATGCTCAGCCCGCACGACTCAGCGTATTCGCGTGTGAACGACCACGCAACGTCCAGGCCTTTACGTGGGAATGCGTGGTCTGTGGACTGTCCAGTTGACGGACCTGCCTCACTGAGTGTTTGTTACAGAGGTTCCTGTACCCATCCCTCGTGAGTAATGGGCCTCATGTAGCACATCTTGCTTTCAGTATTGGGTGCATCAACAGTGCGCCCACGGTCTCCTTGTCCAGCCCTCGGCCACTGGCGGAGAGCTACTGTAGGCTCATTCCCAATCAGTGCAGCTCCTGCTCACTACTCTCCTCCTCATCTTCAGGACCCAATCGCTCACGATGGTGCGTCTCGTGTCCTCCATGCTCTCGGCCGGTCTGCTTGCGCTCGCCTCGCTCCAGAGCGCCTCGGCCGCCAACTTTAAGTGCCACGGCATCAACTACAACATCCGCGCCGGAGCGGACTGGGAGCCCGCGTCCACCAAGTGCAAGTCGGCCTCGCAGATTGCGTCCGAGCTGCAGCTGCTCAAGGGCGTGACCGACATGATCCGTTTGTACAGTCTCACGGACTGTGACCAGGCCACGGCCGTGGTGCCGGCCGCCATCGAGGCCGGACTCAAGGTCGCGCTCGGCCTCTGGGTCGACTCGAGCGCCTCGACCTTCGCGGCCGAGAAGGCGGCGTACCAGACACTGCTGGACACGGGCGTCGTGACCTCGGACAACATTGAGTACGTCATCGTGGGCAGCGAGTCGCTGTACCGCGGCGACGTCAACATCACCACGGCGCTCGAGTACTATGACGAGATCAAGGCGCTCTCGACGGCCGCGGGCGTCACGGACGTCCCGCACTCCGTGGCCGACGTCGTGAACGTGTACAAGCGCTACCCGTCGCTCGTGAAGAAGGTGGACGTGCTGGGCATCAACCTCTTCCCGTTCTGGTCCAAGGTCGATATCAGCAACGCCGGCGCAGTCTTTGACGACAAGTACACCGAGATGATCGAGCTGGCCGCGTCCTACAGCAAGGAGGCGTTCGTGAGCGAGACCGGCTGGTCGTCCAAGGGCCTGAACCCGTCGGCCAGCACGGCCAGCACGGCCAACCACGCCAAGTACTTCAGCGACTTCTACAACCTTGCGACCGAGAACGACTGGAAGTACTTCTACTTCTCGGGCTTCGACGAAGAGTGGAAGATCGCCACGCTCTCTGCCAACGAGACCACGGAGGCGTACTTCGGTCTGTTCGAGGCCGACGGCACGCTCAAGGAAGACATCGCGGCGCTCGAGTTCAACTCTACCAGCTCCGCATCGTCGTCGGCCTCTGCCAGCGGTAGCATCGAGGTCTCGACCAGCAGCAGCGACGATGCCTCTGCCTCGGTCTCTGCTTCGGCCTCCGTCAGCGCCAGCGCGGAATCGTCTGCCGCTGCGGATCACAGCGTTGAGGTCGCTAGCGGCAGCGATGAGCTCGAAGTCGTCACCACCAGCGAGGAGGCCTCGGCCTCGGATGCTTACGACTTCGAGGAGGAGACTGAGGCCACGGAGACGGCGTCCGCCAGCACCAGCGGCAGCGGCGACGACCTTGAGATCATTGTTGTTGGTGATGACGACGTGACGGTCACGGTCTCGGAATCGGAATCGGCTTCGGACGGCGAAGCTGCCGACTTGACCTCTTCGGATGTCGCGGAAATCGACTCGACCGCCGATGCTGACTCGACCTCTTCGGACGTTGAGGCCGACTCGACCGCTGACGACGTGACTGACTACACCACGACCTCGACCTCGACCTCGACCTCCACGGTGTCGTCGTCGACTGGCGGCAAGAAGAAGCTGTGCGACTTCTAAGCCAGCGATGTGTTCTGCGTTGAGGGCGAGTGAAAGCCCCAAGTATTCTTCTAATTGAGACGTTTGCGTTCTGATTCGGAATGTTGTTCAGTTCTTCTTTGGCTCTGTTGTCTATGTAGCCATTTCCAAAGGGTTCACTTGCAGCTGATGTGTGGTAGTATACACCACAGTATACGGCTGGACATTTATCCACAATGGATGCTCAGGAGATTCAAGCAGTGAGACCAGAGACCGACAGGACTCAACTGAAGCAAATCAGTTTTCAAGCCGGCCGTCGCATGTCTATGAACATCCCAGACGGATCCGCATGGAATCCGGATCCAAGCACCCAGCTAGAGGAAGGCGTCGATACAACGCGAGGGGGAGGGAATTGCGCAACGGAACAGACAGATCCAACGAGTCTGTCGTGCTTCACTTCCCCCATTCTGTCGAGTGCCAGTAGAATGCCTTTCATCCTTCTTCTCTTTTTCAAAACACCTACACGTGCGTAGCATCCGGATACCATCTTGGTTCTTATACGTATACCTGTTACGTCTCTTTTGTGCAGCAATTCTCAATTTATCATAACCGACACACATACAATTCAACGACACACTATACAAACTTCTGCATTCCATGGAGCGTACCGTATGTAAATGTTAGACCCCTGCGTATAGGTCGCTTTGTCAAATCCACCAACGCGTATAGCCGGATATTCACCTGGGCCGTTTCCTGTCTCCCCTCCTCATCCCTCCCGCCCCGTTTGACCAAGCCAGAGAGCTCTGGCAGAGTCACCATCAAGCCACATGGACGAGAGGGCGCCGCTCGCGGGCTCTGTGGGCCCGTCCTATGACGTCGGCAGCCTGCAGGCCACGACTGCATCGCCGTCCACTTCTCCGCCGCTCACGGGCGCCAAGGGTGGCCGCGTGCTGCGCGTGGGGCTGGATGCGGCCGTGCTCGATCACCAGAAGAAGTGGAAGCAGCTGAGCGAGATCAGCGATGACAACAGCACGGCCAAGGACATGGCCAGCGAGGTGCAGTCGCAGTTCATCCACCTGCGCGAGGGCGTGGACGGCGACGAGCTGCTGCTCTCGACCGACGCCGACAAGTTCATGATCGCGGCCGCGTTCATCCGCGACGGCGTGCACGGCCGCAAGATCGGCTACCGACTCGACCGCACGGCGCTGTTCCTGAACGCGCTGTTCCACTCGGACTCGTACCGGCTGCTGTACATGCTCGTGGTGCTCATCACGTGCCTGCTGGCCTTTGCGGAGCAGCCCGGGCAGCAGAATCAGTACCTGGCGGTGGACCTCATCTGCATGGCGCTCTTCGCGCTCGACATCTGGATCCGCTGGGTCATGAGCTCCGACCAGACCAAGCGCAAGTTCGCGTCCCGGCAGCCCTGGGCCTACGCGCGCTTCCTGCTACTGCTCGTCACGACTGCGGACCTGGTGCTCAACCTACTCTTCCCGTGGTGGAACCCGTACCGTTACTCGCGCGCGCTGCGGCCGTTCTTCCTCATCACGCGCCGCCGCAACATCCGCATCATCTTCGGCAGCTGCCTGCGCGCGCTGCGCGAGGTGCTGATCGTGCTGCTGCTCATGTTCTGCCTCATCGGGTTCTTCGGGCTGCTGGGCTACCTCGTGTTCTCGGACGTGAACGACGCCAAGTTCTTCGACTCGCTCGGGTCGGCCATGTACACGATGCTGCTGATCCACAACTGCATGCCGTACATGGTCAAGGCCATGTACCCGTACTTCCTCACCACGCAGTGGAGCGCGGTCTACTTCGTCATCTTCGTGCTGCTCACCAACCTGTTCCTGGCCAAGCTCACCATCGCCGTGTCCTATCGGTCCTACAAGCAGCACACGGAGAAGATGCTGTACAAGCGGCTGCAGAAGCGCAAGGCCGCGCTCTTCGCCGCGTTCGAGATCCTGTCGGAGGACGTGGACTTCACCGGCGACCAGCTCAGCAGTCCCGTCATGGCGCCGTCCTTGGGCAGCATGAATCGCCGCGGATCCTCGCGCTTCTTTGTTGGAGCTGTGGACAAGCGCACGTCCTTCAGCCACACGGCCACGCTGATCACACCCATTCGCAAGCCGCACATCTCGCTGGACACGTGGGTGACCGTGTGCGAGTACCTCAAGCCCAACTGGACGAGCACGGAGGCCGGCCTGGTGTTCAACACCATCGACATCGAGCACCTCGGGTACCTGGATCTGGGCGATTTCTACCAACTCTGCTCGCTGCTCAGCGTCAAACTGGAGCACAAGCGCGCAGTCAGCGCCTTCACGCGCTTCCTGTGCCCCACGCCGCGCGCGCTGCAGAAAGTCAAGCGCTGGAAGCAGCGCACGCGCGAGATCCTGCTGTACGAGACCGTCATCTTCGGCAAGTACCCGGTGGTCATTGCGGAGCTGGTGGTGGGCGCCTTGATCTGCCTCTCGGTCGTGCAAGCTGTTCAGGTCAACAACATTGAATTAGCGTTCTCTGTGAACCGGTCGTGGCGCATCTTGGGCATCGTGCTGCTATGTCTGTTCACGCTCGAAGTGCAGCTCAAGCTGTTCGCGTTTGGCCGCGCCGAGTTCTTCCAGCGTCCGTTCTGCAAGCTGGACCTGGCCATCGTGGCCGTCGGCTGGTTCTTCTATCTGGTCACGAGCAACAAGAACGCGCCGGACGTGTCGCTGGTGTTCTACGACATGGCGCTGGCCGTGCGCTCGCTGCGCATTCTCAAGCTGCTGAACCTCTTCCCGCCGTTCCACGAGATCCTGTGGACTATGAAGCGCATCATGCCGCTCATGCTGCAGCTGATCATGGTCATCCTCAGCGTCATGTACGCTTTCGCGATCTTCACGCAGGCCAACTACGGCATTTTGCTGCGGGACTATCCGGCCGAGAAGCAAGCGCTCTCGCCCCAGTGGTACGCCGTGCGCCAGGAGTTCCAGGTCGACACGTTCGCCGAGACGCTTGTGACGCTGTTTGGAGTGGCAAACCTCGCCGGCTGGGACATGATCATGGACGCGGCCCACGCCACGACGGGCTCGGACTCCACGTACGTGTTCTTCTTCGCCTACCGCATCACCATGAGCAACATCCTGCTGCCGATCTTTGTGGGTTTCATCGTGGAGTCCTTCGTGTCGAACGCCAAGAACGTGGAAGAGACCATCGAGACGTACGTCGAGGCCGTGCCCAACCACTCGGACTACGAGGAGGAAGACCAGCGCATGGCTCTGCTGGAGAGCAAGGGCATCAACATGAGCTCATCTCGGTCTCCCGGCTCCTGCTCCTCCGATGGAGAGCTGCGGTTCAAGTTCGAGCGACGCGGCAGTCTCGTGCACAACCAGATGTTCGACGCTGTGCAGCTGTCCAATGCCAGTCGACTCAAGCTGCTGGTGGAGAAGAAGGACGAGGAGATTGCGCAGCAGGACGCCGAGATCCGCAAGCTGGAGAGCAACATGCTGGGCATGCAGAGCCGTCTGAACCAATCTCAGCGGGTCATTCTGGCCTACGAAGCCAAGCTGGAGGAAGTGAGCACTGCCTTGCGAGATGCCCAGATCCAGCAGCAGACGCCCACACGAGCGGGTCCATCGCGCCGCAAGTCGTCCTGGCGGGTCTGGCGCGTGTAGGAAAGCAACTAGAAGCCAAAATTGAAATAGATCAGTGCAATCAAAAGCGGTTGTGTTCATTTGAATCGGGATTGCGAAGCGACAACTTGACAGTACGATAGAGCTCTCTGCACTCTGGATACGCTACACTCTCAACTGTAGTAGGCCGCCAGCTCCTTGGCGAACTGGAGCACGCCCTGGAACACGTGCGCTCCACCCGGGCGGATCACGCTCTGGTCCAGCACGAAGCTGCTGCCCTCCATCTCGAAGCTCAGCGACGCCGTGTTGTTGAACTCGAGGAAGACCGAGTCCAGGATCGTCCCGTAGCACAGGTACAGCTCGTGGGCCGTCTCGCTCGTGTACGTCGTGGTCGTGGTGGCCTGGATGGCCGCTTTGACGTTGTCTCCCAGCGTCTTGAGCTTGGCGCCGTACGGAGCTGCTGCTGTGGCGCGCTGGTTACCAAAGGGTCGCAGGACCAGCCCTGAGTACGAGTGGATGTCTAGCACGCCGGCCAAAGGCAGCGTCTTGAGGAGCTTGTAGAGCCCCGCAGTCTCGGGCTCGCTGTACGCGGCCGAGCCCGGGTACGTCTCCGAGCTGGCGCCGTCGCCGGCCTTGCCAAAGTAGGCGCTGGGGCCCCAGTTTCGGTTCAGATCCACGCCGTAGGTCGAGCGCGAGACCTGGCGGCGATTCTTGCGCCAGAGCCGGTCTCCGTTGCTGGCCCAAGTGTAAAGGAAGCCGTCCAGGTTCACGATGGGCACGAAGACCCAGTCGTACTTGTCCACGAGCTGTAGGCCACATCATAGCGACCTGTTAGTTTACCACAAGCGTGCGAGCCATCGTCATAGCGTGCGTCGTACCGCTTTGATGGTGGTGTCGCCACTGCGCAGGCCATCCAGGATCGCTGCAATGGCATAGAACGTGGTGCTGCCGGCGTGCCACTCGCGCGCATGGATCAGTCCCTGAACGTAGACCACCTTCTTGGCCGAGCTGTTGCCGTTGGTCGCGATCTTGTAGGCCGGGATCGCGCGATCTGTTGTCCACAGAGTAACAGCGTCAGAGAGAAACAGGAGCTTACATGGACAGGAGGCGTGCGTCGGCTTACTCTCGATCGTGGTCGCGACTGACGCGGTCTTGGAGAACACCGAAGGGTTGGCCGTCACCAGCGAGTCCAGGAAGGCGAACACCTCGTCGGCCGTGCGCCAACAGTCGAAGAATGCGTTCTGCACGTACGAAGTGTTAGCAGCCTTGAGCGCATCCAGATGGCCCTTGGTCTGCTGGGTGCACGTGGTCGCAGCGACCGCGCTGTCCTTGATCAGCGAAGCCGTGTCCCCCGGATCGCGCTCGATCGTGACGCTCGAGACGCTGGAATCGACCGACTCGTAGAGCCTCTTGAGCGTCTGAAACTTGGTCAACACGACCTCCGAGACGTACAGATCGGCACGCACAGAGCCAGAGCCCACGGCGGCCACCTCCCAGACGTCCAGGTCGTCACCAAAGGACGCGAGAGCAGCGTCAAAGACCGTCTTGGGCAGAGTCACGTGGTACAATTGCTTGGTGGCAGCTGTGGCCGCGCCAGCGACTAGAGCGGCGAACAGCGCCAGAGGCTTCCAGATCGCCATCGTTTGGAGTTTGCTTGGCAGAGGAGAAGACAAATTGGATAATGAACTGGATGCGTTGAGGCTGCAGAGCAGAGAGAACGCGGGTCGCCATAGAGCTCTACACTATAGAAAAAACTATAGCACTGGTGCCTCCGCAGTGGCAGATAGGTACCTGCGCACCCAAGGAAGAACGAAGGCAAAAGCGCAATTGGTCTAGATCGCTTCTCTTTTAATCTGCAGTTGCGGTGGAACGTGGATCTTGTACCCATTCGAATGAGTCGGTGATATCAAGTTTGCAAGGCTACGAGACATTGCCTCTCGCATGTACGGTACGGTAGCTGCCTGTAGGCGAATGTCATGTTGCTAATACTCGTAGCTCATGCACAGGATGTGGGTTGTTTACTGGTGATCTAGAAGTGCTTGACCCCAGCAGCACACTCATCCGATCTATGTGACCAGCTGTTCGCTCATCTGATTCTGGTAAATGGGTACACAATGTGTGGCTTTCCTTGCAAAAGTGGTACGCTGGGCTTGGGATGTGCTGCGGATCTTCTCAGATGCTTCGTAGGTGGTCTGTAGCACGAACGAAAAGCGAGGATCAGAGCGTTGACGATCATCACTCTCAGCATTCTCCAGCGCTTCGGCCCATGCGAGCCAATAGACTGCCTGCAAGGAGGCACTGCGCTTCTGTTTGGATTGGATTGCTGCCAAGCAAAAGGCTCCAGCTGAGTGCGCTATCTCAGCCACACATTTTGGGGGCTAGAGTTGCTGTGGCTGCTGGCGGAAGCTTGAAGCTAAAGGGACACCAGTGGAATCAGACGAGAGATACAACCAATCGATTGATAACGCTTGGCCACGTCGTGCAGACCCAAGGCGCCAGCTGCTAACCACCCAAGCCAGAGCCACAATAGAACGACGGATCGATGCTACTCAGATCGATCGATTGTGCCGCTGCAGCATCCAATGAGCCTGCAAGAGGACTGGGAAGTTTCCATCCACACTGCTCTGCTGGTCTCGTATACACGTACCTGTTAGCTTTATCACCCGTTGATCGGCCGGCCGATCTCCGCGACTTGCTCCGCCCTGGTGCTGCGCGGGCAGCTCAAGCAATCGAGAGTGGTCCCAGAGCCAACGCGGTGTTTCTCACGAAGTCGCAGACTTGATTCTATGGCCAATCGAGTGTCCAGCCCATCCAAACTCACCCAAGGCGGCATCTGAGAAGGAACACGAGGCGATTACGCCAGCAATCTGCCTCGCGTGCACACGCTCACTACTGCTGGCGCCGTTGAGCCCAGATCAAAGCAGATGTTGTCCGTGTCTTCATTTCGGAATCCGCCTCCATCGTCGCTCATGGTTTTCATCAAATCTCTCGTGCTGCTGACCGCGCTCTCTGCTGTCGGAGCGCTGGCCCAGGAAGCCAAGCAGTTGTTCCACGTCACCGCGGCCAAGTCGGTCTTTGATTCGGCGCTGGCGTCGTTCGGCAGTGAGCTGGACGTGTGGGAGGTACGCGCAGTGCCCGATACGGCCAACGTCAAGGCCGACATCTACGCCACCAGCTCCGTCATCAACCAGTTCTTCAGCCTCAATGCCTCTACAGAGTCAAGCATCTACGAGCTCCAGTCCGAGACGCCGACCTTGGTCGTGCAGCGTGATGCCGTGGACATGCCGACACTGATCAAGGACCAGGCCGAAGCCACCGCGAGCTGCAAGCTCAAGACCGCCAACCACTTGAGCGAGCTGGCGGCGGCCACGACCAACTACGTGGACAACGCGTTCTTCGACTGCTGGCGCACGGCCGACGAGGTGTTCGCGTTCTTCGACACACTGGTGACTGCCAACCCAAGCTCTTTCTCCAAGATCGCGTCCGTCTCGACCACCTACGAGAGTGCGTGGAGCTCCATGCGCCATGGTCTGATGCCCTTGCTTCATAGCCTCATTGTGTCCTTGTGTCTTGCCTTGTAGAGCGGACTATCCCGGCCTACAAGATCTCCACGGGCGCCGGCAAGAGCGTCGTGTACGTCCAGGGCCTGATCCACGCGCGCGAGTGGCACGCCGGCAGCACGGGCTTCTACGCCATCGCCTCGCTGCTGGACGGTCTTCGCAATGGAGACGCCACCATCAAAGCCGTACGTCGCTGTTACCGTCCTCTCGTGCCCACTCAGCTCTGATACTAACAACAACAACCACTGGCAACAAACAGCTCGTGGCCAAGTACGACTGGGTCTTCGTGCCCATCGTGAACCTGGACGGCTATCTGTACACGTACGCGACCAACGGCAACCGCCTCTGGCGCAAGAACCGCCGCCCGATCTCCGGCTCCACCTACGGCGTGGATCTCAACCGCAACTACGGCCCCGCCGAGTACTTTGGGCTGGCCGGCGACAGCCCGAGCTCGGACACGTACCCCGGCTCGGCTGCCTACAGCGAGCCCGAGACGGCCGGCCTGAACCAGTTCCTCAAGACGCTCAAGCTCGCCGGGTTCCTGGACATCCACTCGTACTCGGGGCTCGTGCTGCGGCCGTTTGGCAACCAGGAGAACCCGGCGCCGGCCCCGTACGGCGCCAAGCTCAAGACGCTGGGCGACAGCGTGAAGAACGCCATCCAGACGGGCAACTCGGCCAGCTACTCGAGCGAGACGGTTGCGCAGCTGTATCTGTCCTACGGCGGCAGCATCGACGCGCTGTTCCTCGAGTTCAACAAGACCGCGGCGCTGGCCTTTGAGATGGAGGGCAGCACGTTCACGCCGGACGCCAGCGTGATCCGGCCCGGCGGCAAGCACATCTTCCAGGGCATCCTCACGTTCGCCCAAGGGCTCGCGGCCTACTACGCTTGAGCCTTACTCCTGTAGCTGGATTGATGTTGCAATGAAAGTATCCGTCTTGTTCCCATGCACTGTCTATTGATCTCTCTAACTTACCGCTGTTGCGGCTGGTCGTCCGCAGCGCCGACGCAGAAGGCGACGCGGAAGATGTCGCCGCCCTGGCCCTTCACGAAGGCCTCGCGGTCCGTCGGCAGCGCGAACGGGTTCTCGGGCAGCAGCTCTGGCGTGTACAGCTGCGAGCCCTCGAAGATCTCGACCATGTACATGAACAGCTCCTCCACGTCCGTCTGCAAGTACACGGGCGTGCCCTTGGGCAGCAGCGTGGCCAGCTCCCGGACGAACTCGTCCGTGACCAGCCGCCGCTTGAGGTGGCGCTTCTTCATCCACGGGTCCGGGTGGAAGATCGATACGCTGCGCACTGGCGCCGGCAGAGAGCCCAACAGCAGCTTCTGCTGGACGTTCATGTTGCCGTGCAGGAAGACCAGGTTCTGCAGGCCACGACGCTTGGACTCAAGCGCGGCGTCGTCCAGCACGTTGCGGCGGATCTCGATGCCCACGAAGTTGGTCCGCTCGCTCTGCTGCTCAGCGACCTGCATCAGATAGCGGCCTCTTGCGCACCTGAGGACGCACAAAGCCGACGGTCAGTCTATATGATCCATACAGGCAACGGCTCTGGCCGGCGACGCACCCAATGTCCAGGTGAATGGGCAGCGACGGGTTGGCGAAGGCCGTGGACCACTCGGGCAGCTCCATGGGCTCACGGTATTGCGCAGCCAGCGGGTTCACATGCTGGCGGAAGCGCCTGGTGGTGGCGGTGGCTCCCTTCTCTGCAGCATCGGTCGCCAGCGCTCGGCAGAGCCGCACGGCGCCGCCGGCCACAACGCTTGGGGCTCTCCAGCGCCACATTTGCCACTGGCCAGTCACAGAGCGCAGTAATCAGACAGCGCACTATAGCGATCATACACTGTAGAAGAGTTAACTGACTCTTGGGATTGGTTGAATAGAAGTGCAGATGAATTATGATTGGCTGAAAACACGCACTTGCGCCACGTCACGTACCGCCTTGGGCTGTCAGTTCGGAACTTTAGTCCGCCCCCCAAGGAGCTCCGTTAGGAATGGACGACAACACTAGTGGCCTGAGCTTCCATGCGGCCTACGGGCGCCACACGCTGGCGGCCGTGGACGTAGCCGACCGGTCGGCGGCCGGCTGGTCGCAGTCGCTGCACAACGGCTTCGAGATCTGGTGGCTGGCCGGCATGCCGCTCATGCTGGCCTTCATGTTCATGGCGCTGAGCTTCTCGGTCGTCATGGGCATGCAGGGGCTCAAGACCAAGGTCCGCTGGCCGCTGGCCACCACACTCTGGAGATACGTGGTCATGTGGGCCACGCTGTCCCCAAGCGAATCGGCCGTGGCGCTCAATGGCTCCAGCCTGAGCAATCTCAAGGTAGGATCCATGCTGCTGATGAGTGCCATGGCAGGTTGCTGATACAGCCATGGCCGATGCAGATCCCGCGCCATATCGCAGTGATCATGGACGGCAACCGCCGCTACGGCAAGTCCAAGTACGGCTCGGGCGTGCGCGGCCACTCGGACGGCAGCAAGACGCTCGTGGCATTCACCGACTGGTGCATCGCCGCAGGCATCCAGGCGCTCACGGTCTTTGCGTTCTCCACCGGTAAGCTCTCTTATGCAGGTCGATTGAGGTCTTGTCGCTGACTCTAGCCTGCTGCTACAGAGAACTGGAACCGAGACCAGGCCGAAGTGGACGCGCTCATGGGCCTGTTCAACCAGTTCATGCACCAGATCGTGCCGGAAGCGCTGCAGCGCGGCATCCGCGTGCGTGTGTTGGTGTCAGACGGCCGCAAGTTCCCGGCGTACATCGTGGACGCCATCGAGCAGATCGAGAGCAAGACCAAGCACTGTGAGGCCTTTGAGCTGAACATCTGCGTCAGGTGCGCTCTCTGGACGCAACCATGTGCAACGAATGGGTCAGGAGCTGACCACAGTGACCTCTGTTTGACTGGACAGCTACGGTGCGCGGGACGAGATCGTGGGCGCCTGCAAGAAGATCGCTGCCGACGTGGTGAGCGGCTCGACCTCCATCGACCAGATCGACGAGCAGCTCTTCAGCCAGCGACTGCTCACAGCGTACGTTGACCTCATGGCCTCAGTCTCTGAAGCCCTTGGTCTCACGTGTGGTGTGTCTTCTAGTGGTCTGCCGGACCCAGACATCGTGCTGCGCACGTCGGGCGAGTGCCGCATCAGCAACTTTCTGCTGTTTCAGATCGCGTACTCGGAGCTGATCTTCGTGGATAAGATGTGGCCCGAGCTCACGCAGGAGGATCTGCACCAGGTCATTCTCGAGTTCAACCACCGCAAGCGCCGCTTTGGCAAGTAGACGGACGGCCCGGAATCAGATTCCGATGATTTGACACGCGAACGAACGCTGTAAATAACCTGTAATTAACGGTTAGCTTGAGGATGTAGTTTTCATATCGTGCATTTATAAATTCGCTATAAGAATAGGACACAGTTTCCCTAAATCAAAGAGCCCTAAGATAAGATGCGAAGGCCCTACAATGTCCTAAAATAAAGCACCGCCCTTCGCGCGTTGGGCCAACATTGGGCGCCCCGATATAAATGACCGAGCCCGTGGAGAAGAAGCAGCGCGTGGCGGCGTCCGCCTCAGACGCCACTGGCGGTCCATCCGCCTCGACAGCCTCCTCCACTGCGCCCGCCTCTACTGGGAAGCCGGGAGTCAAGTCCAAGTACTGCCTCAACTGCCAGAAGGATCTCACGCGCAACATCCGCATCACGTGCGTCGACTGCCCCAACAGCTCGAGCGCGGCGCCGCTTGCCGTGGAGCTGTGCGTCGAGTGCTTCTCCGTGGGTGTGGAGCTGGGCGGACATAAGAAGACACACCGGTACTCAGTCTCAGACTGTCTGGCGTTCCCACTGGTGCGCGAGCGCGTCTCGGCCGCTTCGACAACCGCCCCGTCCGCCACTGCGTCCGCTAATGCAGCCACTCCAGCGGCACCAGTCCCCGCGAAGGAAGCGGACTGGACTGCCGAAGAAGAGCTTCTGTTGCTGGAAGCCATCGAGATGTTCGGCATGGGCAACTGGAAGGACATCGCGGAGCACGTGGCCACCAAGACCGACCGCAAGTGCGAGAGCCACTACATGACGGCGTATCTGGGCACAGCGGACCTTATGCCGCGGTTCCTGGACCAGCCGCTGACCGCCGCAGAGGAGACCAAGGAGCTGCAGCAACTTAAGGACAAGACCCTGGCTCAGCAGGCGCATGCGGCCGCCACGGCCGCCACCGTCGGTGAGACCACGGCGGCCGCAGCCATGCCCAGCGGCGGCAGCGAGCTCTCGGGCTACATGCCGCTGCGCGGGGACTTCGACGTGGAGTACGACAACGAGGCCGAGCTGATCCTGGCCGACATGGAGTTCGCGGACGACGACCACCCGACGGAGCGCGAGCTCAAGCTCAAGGTGATCGAGATATACAACGCCAAGCTGGACGAGCGCGAGCGGCGCAAGAAGTTCGTGGTCGAGCGCGGCCTGCTGGACTACAAGAAGCATCAGCAGACCGAGCGGCGCCGGCCCAAGGAGGAGCGCGAGCTCATTGCGCAGATGCGACCGTTCGCACGGTTCCAGACCCCCAAGGAGCACGACGACTTTGTGGCCGGGCTGATCACGGCCATGCGGCTGCGCAAACAGATCCTGCCGCTGCAAGAGTATCGCAAGAACGGTGTGCGCACGCTGGCCGAGGCCGAGCTGTACGACGTGGAGAAGAAGAAGCGCGACACGGAGCAGGCCCTGCAGAAGCAGCGCGACAGCGCGGCGTATTTATACGAGTCCGGCAGGCCGGTCTCGGGCGGCCGGGACCGCGCCAACCGCTGGTGGCACCGCGACCAGAGCGGTACGGCTGCTGTGGGCGATGCGCAGGACCACCCGCGCACGCGTGGCAGCCTTGTGGGCACCGGAGCCAGCGCTGGCAGCGCAGCAGATGCGGCCTCGGCCTCGGCATTGTCTATTGATGGCACGCCTGGCAGCCATTTGCTCACGCCCAAGGAGAAGGAGTTGTGCTGCAAGCTCAAGCTACTGCCAAAGGTGCGCGTGTGTATGGATGTGGGTGTGTGACTTGTGGCGGTTCTCTGACCCTGGTGGTGGTGGTGGAGCAGCATTACCTGGTGATCAAGGACGCGCTCGTGCGCGAGTGCTACCGCTTGGGCTATTTGACCAAGAAGACGGCCAAGGAGATGGTCAAGATCGGTACGTTCGGCCCCTGACGATGGAGTGTGTCGTGGTGACTGATATCCTACGACTGGGCAGACGTGGCCAAGACCGGCCAGATCTACGACTTCTTCGTCAAGTGCGGATGGGTGCAGACCGAGACCGCGACTGTGAAGAGTAAGCGCGTGTCCAGCAAAGGCTTGGTCGTTGGTGATGGGACTGACGGATCTGCTGTTGTGTGTGTGTGTGTAGTTACTGCCCCAGCCAAGGCCCAAGCAGCAGCAGCAACGACAGCCCCAGCTGCAGCTAGTAGCCCAGCCCAGCCCCAGACGCAGAGCGAATCCTCCGCAGGAGGATCCCCCTTGAAGCGAAAGGCCGAGCAAGTGGCTGCTGCCAGCGGCCTGTAAAGCCCAGTCATACATCTCCCTCTTGTTCCTTTGACGCGCTCTCTTGCGAGGAAAGGCTCGCGATGGCTTCTCCATCACGTGAGCCGGCGCATCCCCCAGCGCCGACGGGAAACTCTGGTCTCGGCGTCTGGTCTGGCTGGGGACTGGCGCCCAGTATGGCGAGCCCCAGACTTCAGTTCGCTCTGTGATGGATGCAACACCCGTTCACCAGAGAAAGGAGCGCATCAGCATCAGTGGCACGGAATCATGTTTGCGAGGTAATCGCATGGCGCAAACACAATGCGGATTGTTGATCATTAGCAACACAGGACCCGACAGTAATCTGCGGAGGAACACGAAAAGAGACGACAGGGCAGAGCAAACGCCAGAGCAGCCAACGCATGGGGCAGCATGGAAGCCCAGAACTCTCATGGGGCTGGTCCTGAGTGGATTCAAATGTGAATATTGTGCTGTACTATTGACGGGAACCACCAGCAAAGTATCCTGCATTTTCGGTATAAATAGCCTGGCAATTCCGAGGGGTGGAAGCCAATATCACCTTTGCACGGATTTCTGCTTCCCGCACTCGTTCTGATTGGCTGATGAAGAGGTTGCCATGTCAAAACCAGATAAATATCGAAGAACAGCTTGCTGTCCCACCTTGCGAATCCAATGTGGCCCATCAAGAGAGAAGTGCCCGCCCATCGTCGCTCTCTGCACGACGCCGCGATTTGCATGTGGCCGTCCCTCTCTGCGGCTCCTCCGCGTCCCACTGGCGGCGCCGCATTCAGCAGCAGAGTCTCCCTCTCTCACTCGAGCTTTTCCCTGAGACGCCCCAATGAAGAGCTTTGACATCTCGCTCACGCCGTCCAACGTGCAGCAGACGCCGCAGGAGTTCGATGACACGCTCTGGAAGAACCGCAAGCCCCACACGTACATCATGGAGGAGCCCATGGCCGTGCAGACCGGACTCAACGTGCGCGACGTCGAGGCTGCCGAGCTGGAGCTTAACATCGGCGTGAGCGTCTGGAAGGTGTTCATCGCGACGCTCGTGGGCATCGGCCTGGGCGTGTTGCTCAACTACTACCCGGTGAGCGACCAGTGGGCCGAGTGGATCGGGCTGCCGGGCACGCTGTTCGTCTACGCTCTCGAGTGCGTGATGGTGCCCATGATGTTCTGCAGCATCGTGGTCTGCCTCAGCGATATGGTGGACACGGGCAAGGCCGGCAGCATCTGCCTGCGCACCTTCGTCATCTTCCTCGTCCTGGCCTTCGTGTCCTCGTTCCTGGGCGCGCTCTTCGGCTTCTTCTTCTCCGGCCACTTCCACACCAAGGCCTCGGCCATCACGGTCACTACGCCCGTGGTGTTCACGTTCAAGTGCGCCAACGGCGATTACCTGGCGCAGGCCGCCGACGGCTCCATGCTCTGCTCGGCCGCGAACGCCACGGACACGGCCAAGCTCACGCTCGTGGACTCGGCGTCGTACTTCTCGACCGAGTCCACGGCGCTGACGGAGCTGGGCGTGTCGGACCAGATCTTCGACATCCTGGAGCTGGCCGTGCCGTCCAACATCATGGCCTCGTTCGCCGACAGCTCGGCGCTCAGCATCATCATGTTCGCTATCTGGTTCGGCTTCGCGGCCATCCAGAGCTACGACAAGACGTCGCAGGACGAGAACTACCTGCTGCTCATGATCAAGCAGGGCAACATCATCATGCGCATGCTCATCAACGGCATCATGGGCTACTCGCCCTTCGCCATCGTGTCGCTCATCGCCGGGGCCATGGCCACGTCCAGCGGCGATTCGACCGACACGCTCAACGACGTCAGCACGCTGCTGATCGCGCTCTGCGTGGGCTACTTGGTGCTCACGATCGTGATCCTGGGCACGGTGTTCTACGTGGTCACGCGCCGCAACGTGCTGTCGTTCCTGGGCAAGATGATCCCGGCCCAGTTCTTCGTCATCGGTTGCTCGTCGTCCTTCGCCACGCTGCCCGTGACGTTGCGCTGCGTGGACTCGACCAAGGAGATCTCGTACGCGCTGTCGCGTTTCGTGCTGCCGCTGGCCACGACCTCCAACATGAATGGCACGGCGCTGTACATGCCTATCGCCTGCATCTTCATGGCCAAGGCCAGCGGCTACGAGCACCTGCTCACGGTGGATCGGTACTTTCTGCTGGCGCTCACGAGCGCCATCTCGTCTTTCGGCGTGGCCGCTGTGCCCAGCTCCGGGCTCGTCATGACCATGACTGTGTGGAAAGCCGTGTTCGGCGTGGCGGTGCCCGGGTCGTTCCAGCTGCTGGTGACCACCGATTGGGTGCTGGACCGCCTGCGGTCGCTGGTCAACGTCACCAACGACACGATCGTGCTGCGCATCCTCGCGGAACAGTGCCACGAGAAGCAGTACTACGTACCGGAGGCCCAGGACCTGCGTCCCCTGGAACTCTACACACCGCCGCCCACGATCCTCGAGTAAAGATATTCCCCACGCAGAATCGGTGTCAGTCATGAGGTTTTTTATATGTATATATATGGCCACGCGTTCCGTCCAGCTCCGAGTCATTCTGTTCAGATTTCCAAGCCGATTGATCTCTCCTCGGAGAATCAATTCATGCAGTAGCACTCTGACCAAATCGGGGTCCTGCGAGAGCCCCAACAAAGCGGTGGCGTCGCCAGATCCAGCAGAACCACCTCATCCTATTCCCAGGATGGTTTGAAACCCATTCTAAAGCGCCTTGGTGGTCGTGGTCCTCATCGACTTGTTCCGATGAAGCAACACGATCGACTCGTACTCGAGCTGGTATTCTTGGTGATACGACAGTCACGTGGGAGCGACAGCCGCTTGCTATCGCGGCTCCTTTGCGCGTCACGCGATGCCGGCTGCTGATGTTTCAGAGGCTTCTCCGTCAGAGCGTTCAATGCCTTCGGTTGGGAGACAGACGTTTTGGGTGCGAGCGCGTTCAGTGACTCGGTGCTCATCTGCATGCGCGCATTGCAGTCAAAGTTGAGGCCTGGCGTGATGTGGCGCGACACCGCACCAGCGGCTCCACCTATCAAGTTCAATGCAGAACTGGGTCCATCGCGAAAGCCAGCCCGAATGACGCAAAGAGTGTGGTTCCAACTGGTCAATGACGAAGGGGACCCCGTGGCTTCGAGGGACTTCGTGGATATCCCTGGTGTCTGACTTCCGAAGGGCAGTGAAGAAGGGGTATGCGAACACCATCTGGAGAAGCTGTGCCGAGTCCATCACTCTCTGTTACTGGGGGCGAGAAATCTTTCGCAAGCGGATCTGTGGCCCATCGCGCTTGCGGACAATGAGCGCGGGCAGGGGAAGAGCACATTGGGGAGTAACTACATTCGACGATGCCGCGAGCTGTGGCCCGAGCGAGTGAAAGCATCCAAGGAATTCAAGGAGTCGCTGAGCAACTGCCGAACGATCAGCGTGATGGTGCAACGCAAAGCGTTAACAAGTGCTGTGGTGTCGCGCAACACCGGAAGGACCACGATTGAATTGGTTTTTTCGCAGGTGATCAATACTGCGCTCGCCAAGGCGGTGATCTCCCACTTGGAGCTGCCCCACGGAGTCCAGCTGCCGGCCTACCTCTCGAGCCCAAATCTAACCTGCTACGAAGACCTCGTTGAAGCTGTGGTCAAAGACCTCGGGCCAGTGTTTATGTGCTGGACGAGGTTGGTCAAGGGTTTCAGTATGACCAGAACCCTGACTACGATCACGAGGAGATGGCTCGCGACCTGTTTTGCACCTTTTGCTTCAGTGTGCTGGCAGCCTGGATGAACGCAAAGCATGTCTACTTTGTATTGATGGACGGCTCTCCGTTCCTTTGCAATGTGGAGCAGCGCAACGACTTTGGCTCGAGTCCGTTCAAGTTCCCTCGTCGAAGTCTGCAGCTGATCCGCCCGAACAAGATTGAGCAGATCATACGCAACACGAGGGTGGAGACCACACGAAGCGAGTCACCGTGTCACCGGTGGGGGCTCTACTCGGATAAAGACATCAAGGAGGCCGCTCGTTTGATGTATGCCAAGACGCGGCCATCCGCGCAAAATGCTCACCTTGTTTCGCTCGTACCCCAATCACGCACAGTTTGGCGGCGCCGAGGCGGAGATATTCAATCCGAGAACGGGCGAACTCGAGGAGTGGGAGAGAATCTGCCGTCAACCGCGTGTGTGGCAACTGGTTTTGAAAGAGTGGCTGCCAAAGATCATCGACAAACAAGTGATCAATTTGAACCACGATTTGGTGTCTCCCGAACCAAATCACATACTTGATCAGCAGCAAAGAAAGGTTTCATTCGCCACGATCACGGAACGCTGTCATTCGGGCGATCACTCGGGCCACGATCTACGCGATGCCGAGAATTCGCACTGTGATCGCCAGCCTCGTTCAGCCACTGCGCACTTACATTCATACCATCAACATGAACCGAGTCTATGCCACTGTGTTCGAATAGGCATGCCTCAAGCGGTTCCATGAGCTCGTTTCCGAGCCAACCAGTCCCCAGAGGGATCTACCGAGTTTTTTGGTGCAGACACAGCTTTTGGCAGGCTTGATGGCGTCGAATTCTCAGCCAAGAACTTCGTGGACATGCCCAAGATCACGAGCGCTACCAAGACGACGAGCCCTGCTTTCATCTATTCGGCTACAGCAAGCCACAGCCATTGGCGGCTGCTGGTGCGAGAGATTGGCTCAGAGCTGGAGGCGAGTCGCACGCACAGTTTGTGTCTCAAACCGCTGTCCGAGTCGTCATCGGTCGATGCCATTCTCATGAAGAGATTCAAGGGCAGTACGCCTGGGGAGAAGAGGCGGTACAGCGACGTGGAGGAGGCCAAAACGCTTGCTGCGGGACTGGCGGCGCACATTTACAGCACGGGCCCATTCGGACGCACCGAACTGCAAGTAGAGTGCCGCAAGTTCAGCCAAATGTTTGACAATTTGGATGCGGCCACACACCAGAACTACGGCGAGACGACCAACATCCTGATTGTGTGCTCTACAAGTACGCTTCCGACATCGGAATGGGTTCCAAGCCAAGCAGTACTTGAAACTGTCGCCCACGAGTCCGAACATCGACGAGGTGGTGCTGCTGGATCTGACGAATTCGGACACACGCACTGAGTTCTTTGGGCTGGTGGATGATCCGGAGTTGGCCAGGGCTCTGAATGAATTGATCCACAAGCGAGAGCGCGAGTGAAGACGCGCAACGTAATCAATGAAAGACATGAACGAGTATGTACTGCCCGCCACAGGTCGAATGACTGCGACATTTGTGGTCGAGTCATCGGCAGAAAAGAATCAATGCCGACAAGCCATTCACCGGGATGCTGGGTGTGAGACCACATTTCCCTGCTGAGCGCAATGCACATTGTTAATGCGTTAATCTTTGATTAGGAATAACTAGGATGTTGATGGGGTAACATTAGTTGCTTTTGGTGCTGTCGTAGACCTCTGTTACGATTACAATCGGTGATTGTGCCCTGCTGCACGGTCCATTGAGCCGGTGGGTGGTGTATCTGCGGTCAAAGAGTCGCTCGCAACGCATAACGTCAGGAAGCTCTGCCGACGTCGGGAGATCGAGCGCGGTTTCTTGTGGATGGCAGGATTAAATCCAGATATAATAGATCCATGTCGTGGGCATGCATGAGCCGTTAGCGGGCAGCTTATTATGGTTAACCCCTTACTTCTACGTGAGTCCTTGGCAGCTACATCTAAGGTAAAACAGAGACATTAAAGCGATTGTAATTTGACAACTCGCACTTATGAATTGAGAATCAAGATATAGCCACATGCCAATCACACAACCGAAGCTATCGACCACATCGCGCTATATTCGAGGTGCATATACTTTGCCGTCCTTGCCACGCAGCAGACCGATCTCCTGCTTGAGCGCTTCCATTTCGCGAGCCTGCAGCTTGACCAGCTTGACCAATTTGTTTCGCTCGCGCATCTCGTCGTCCAGCTTCTCAGAGTCGTCGTGCAGCACGCTTTGTGCAATATTGGCCTGGTTGAGCTCCTTCTCGAGAGCGACCTGACGCTCGTTGAGCGCCGCGAGCTGAGATAACAGCATGGTGTTCTGCTCGGTAGCGTGCAGGATCTCACGCTTGAGATCCTGCTGCGTCTGCTTCACCCGCATCACCTCGCGCTCAGCATCGATCTCTTTCACGCGCACTTTGGCCTGTAGATCATTCAGCTTGGTAGTGTCGCAAGCCTTGTCCAGCACTTCGATGTCAACCAATTGACCGAACTTAAGCAGTTGAAGCTGTTCGCAGCGGCCCTGGATCTGAGCGATGGTGCCCTGCTGGACCTTTTTCTCCTTTGCCAATACGTTTTGCTGCTTGTGCAGGTCCTTGAACTGCTGCCGAAGACTTTTGTTTTCTTTCTGTAGGCTCTCAATACGGTCTGACAGCCGCTGGAATGAGCTGGTGGTGAATACGAGCGCATTCGTTGACAGCTCGGGCAACTCCCACTGGTTTGAGTCCGGTGCCTTCGGAAGCATACAACGTATCTGCTGCTTGCTTAATGCCATGACTACGTCAAGCTGGTTGAACCGCATCTGCTTCTCGCTTTGAAACAGCTGAATGTCCTGCTCTGTGGCTTGCAGTTCTTTATCAATCTGCCGCTGTTTACCAATCTGCCGATCGTTGCTCTTCTTCAGTTCATCCATCGCCTTGGAAAGGTCGCCCATAGCCTCATCGATATCAACGCGCTTTTCGCGCGCTGCCAGCACTCGTTCGTACAGCTGCAGTTCACAGCCAGTCGGACATACGTCTTCTTCGTCATCATCGTCATCGTCATCGTCTTCGTCATAGTCATCGTCGTCGTCCTCATCCTCCTCTTCGTCTTCTTGCTCTTCGCCAGCATTCTCCTTGTCATCACCGTGTTCTCCGGCACCATCTTTGCCTCCTGCGCCTGTGGCCTTCTTCTTCGGCCGCTTGATCTTCTTCTTAAAGATCTTTTGCAGCGCCGCGAAGCACGGATGCTGCGAGGCCGAGCTGCCGCTCGCGTTGCCTCCATTGACCAGGGACAAGAACTCACTCTGGATGGCTTTTTCCTGCTTGCTCCACTCTTCCAGCTCAGCTTTTTTGGAGTTCAAGTGCTCCTGGATCTCCGTGATCTCGCCCACAATCTGAGCCTTTTCATTTCGGTTCTTCTCCAGCTTGGAGCTCAGCAGGTTTTCCTTACTCTCGAGCTGCTCCAACAGCACGAGCTCGCTCAACAACGTGAACAGCTGAAGCTCGCTTTTCTTGAACAGCACTTCAAGGTGCATTTTCTCGCGCCGTAGATGCGCGACCGCATCGTCAAACGCCGCGATCTCGTCGTGGTTCTTTTTCTCGAGCTTGTGCATTTCTTGCTTCATCAAATAAATGCGAACGGCTGTATCCTCCGCGTCCAGATTACGAAGTTCGCTGGTTCGAGTGCCGCCTTTTGGAGCTACCAAAGATGCAAGCTTTCCAGAAGCACTATCAATGAGGATATGTCTGACCGAAAGTTGGCCGACGGATCCTTTCACGCTTGCGTCGACGCCATCAGAGGCACCAGTACCTTGAAGCTTGCGTGCAAGTGCTGCAATCGAGCGATCTTTGTGCTCGCCACGCTTTCCATCATTTGTAGTAGTAGCAGCATCAGACAACTGGTTGTTATGCAGAAGGCTTGTTGTCACAGCCGAATGAGGTACCACACGTTTCTCTCGGAGAAAAATCTCAATGTCTGCGTCGCACACACGCTCGCGCTGCTCTGGCCACTCGCTGAGATCCACTTCAAAGAAATCTTTTCTAGCTGATTCCATGGCTTCCTTGGCTGTCACTTGTAGAGTTTCCTTCAGTTGGACCAGGCGGGTTCGATCCTGCTTCAATTCATCAATCAGAAGGACTTTCAATTCACGCAGCTCGAGAACTTTGGCGTTGAACCCCAGTCGAGCCTCGTACAGCTTTTCTTCAAGTAGAGCCATCTGGCGGCGTTTCTTGGCAGCATTCACTCGCAACTCTTCCGGTACAACGTAGTTGGCCGATGTTTTGAGCTTGTAGTCGCCCATATTGCGCTGGGCAAACGTGATGGCGACCAAATCTCGCGGGTCATCTGCATCTTCGCCTGGTTTGTTACTCATCCAACGATTTAATCGATTTTTGCGCTCTGCACGAAGTTGCTTGCGAGCTTCAAAGCCGTGCACCGAACCAGCGCTTGCAGCGGCGACTGAGGCATTCTCATGCAACGAAACGGGAGCACCAGGAGGTGGGAAAGCACCGCCTGGTTGCAGCAGGCTGCCTCGCTGAAGCATTATCCGCTCTTCATCCTTTAGAGGGAAGCCCTCGTCTAGAGGTGTCTCCTTTGCCATGATGTGGAGCACTGATGGATGACGCACTGGACCTGAAGGTAAAACGTTCCCTGTCGAAGAGCTCACGTCGTTTCCTATAGAAGATGCAGTTGACTTCCTGTTGGATCGAATAGACTGCGCAGCCTCGCTCGAATGGATATCGTTGAGACGGTTTTGTAATACTTGCGGCATCTTCATCGTTCTAAAAGATTGCACCGCGAGCCCGCTTTCAAAGGCGTGTAGTGTGACTAGCTCGACAGCCAGGGGGCTTACGTATGTTTCCCGCATTTTCATCAGCATCAGGGCAGCGCGTTCGACGGTAAATGCAAGTTCTTTTTGTACTTCTTCGCATGCTTGATCGCCAATTTGCTGTAGAAGGTCGCCATAGTCCAGATCGATTTCCCATTCATCGTCATCCAGTCGACTTTCAGGCGGATATGTCGCATTTAGGGCTTTGAGATCATGGAGTTGCTTACGCATATGTTCCAAAACATCGCGCGTTCGATCTTGTTTGCTCCGAGTGGATTGGGCCTTGGCGTCAGCTTCACTTTTTAACTTAGCATCTTCGATTGTGTACGCATCGTTTGGGTTCTGGATATCGGGAATTTCCAATAGGCTTAACAATGTCCCTCCAGCCGAAGATGCTGCGGCATCAGTCACTGTCGATTTTACATTCGGTACACCCTCAGTGCTACTTAGATCATCAACGAGGCGAACAACGCCCCCAAACTCCTCGTCATCTTTAGCCATCCGCTCGCCAGCATTATTCAATCGCGCCTCAATGTAAGCCGCAAATGCCATGGCGCGGTGGAACGATGGGAGTGCACTCAGGTCATTACTAGCAGATGCTCCAGACATGCCACTGTCATCACCATTGTTCTTCCCATCTGCGATTGCCTGCTGTTGTGCATCCATCAGGGCTTGCTGCTTTTCCTTGGCTTGATCTCCTGCGATTGCTGCCTCGCTCATCAGATTCTCATATCGCCCGCCCAGTAAGCGCGCTGCATTTACCAGCTTATCGGTGTATACTCTGCTGACACTCAAGTTTCCATCACTTCCAGCAGATATCGCAAACGAATCATCATAAGATACATCAATGTGCATCCGTGCATCAACACTGACCGGAAATCCGTCGTGAAATTCACCGGTGAGGAATGCGTGTGGCTTTGCGGCGTTACGTAGCTGGAATTTACCATTTGAGAGGCCACACAGCAGCAATTTCTTGCTCGATGACAGTGTCAGCGCTGTAATATGCGCGGTTTCTTCGGACGCAAATTCGCGCACCGGTGTAGGCTGGTTAAGCTGGCACAGGAACAGAGATCCGTGAAATGGCGACTGGCAACTCACGTAGATTTGCTTGTTGGACGCATACATGGCAGTCCAGGCTATCAATGATGGAGCTTGCACTTCAACGTGAAAGTTATTGCGAACCTTTTCATCCACAAGCGGGGTTCCTGCAACAGGATTTTGAGCTGCAAAGATTTCCAGTTCCTTCACACTCATAAAGCGATTTCGCTGAAACGGCGCAAGCTCCTGAGAATCCAAGTGAAGTTCGAACGATTTACTCTTGCGCTCCCCCTCTGCTTCGAAAGAATCGCCTTGATCTGGATTCTGCTGCTCCAGGTCAAGCTCGTCTAAAGAAACAAGGTACTCGTATATTTTGCCGCAGGCGAGTGTCACTAGCAAAGCCTCATCGTCGGGGCGCCAGCATATGGAAGTAATCGCATCTAGTACTTTTTGGAACCCCAACGGCTGATATTCTGGAGCGTACTTTGCGAATTTTGAATTTTTGCTATTCGGCACGACTTTGAAAATGAAAAACGTTGCATCATCGCTGGCTGATGTGAAGTAAAGTCCTGAAGCTGAAAAGGCCATACACGATACACGTGCTCGATGGGGTTTGAATACATTGGTACGTACCCATGATTGCTTCGTAAGATCCATCATAAAAACTCGCACGAGGCCATCTGCGAACCCAACAGCCACTTGCCGGCTTTTGCTAACTTGTTCGGTTAGTAGGGCTGCTTGATTTGGAACCCACACGATTCTAGTGGCAGGTGAGCGAGCAGATAAATCATCCGTTCCATTCGGAGAAGTTGCAATCATGGATGTGAACAAACATTTTTGAGTCACATAATCCCAAGCACGAACACTTCCGTCTCCTCCGCAGGATGCTGCTATATGTTCATAAGGCGAGCAGGCGAGTCCATTCACTTTGCCTGTTTCATTCGCCAAATAGTTTAAACTCAGCTCGGGTTCTTCGCCATCGATAGTGAGAAGATGCACGCTTCCAGCCCCATCTTGAATAAGATATCTGTTAGCAGTTTGCTTCACAGCGGCTCGAATGTCCATGGACGGAGCTAATAGAAGCTGCTTGTTCATAGGAACGAGTGCGACTGTATCCTCTGGCATCACGTCTGCACGATCAATCGCATCGAAACTCCAGAACTTTACGTAGCCGTCTTTGCCTGCAGTCACGATTTGAGCTGTTTCTGGGTCGTATTGTACGACTGTGATCGCTCCTGCATGCGGTAGATGCCGCCGTGAAGTCATAATCTCACACTTGATAAAGTTTCCATCCCAAAGAAGCAGTACTCCGCGTTCCGTTCCACTCAGCACTTTCTTATCCGGTAACACACAAAATGCCTCGATATCGCTGAGTTCACTCTTGCCAAACTTACCGATGTCACCTTGCAGCTTTAGGCCAGTAAATGTCGACGCCATTTTCCACAGCCGGATATGGCCAACACCACTGGTTGTGAGGAACCCATTGTCGTTGGGAGCAAATTGAACGCCGAATACTTCCTGGCCAAAGGCCTTGCAACGTAAAATGGTTTGCTCTTGCTGCCAATTCCACACGGTCAGCAGGAAATCGGGGGCGCCACCAACGGAGGCTAATTTTTCGCCGTCTTGGCTGAAAACAACGCTACTGTACGACAATTCGGTACCATTTCGCAGCACGCGATACACTTTCGGATTCGGATAGCGATAAATCACAATGTAGGGCTTGAC